>VMDR010031650.1:0-11973 GCA_007922815.1 Macrotus californicus | reverse complement strand
TTTTTGGAAATGGATGGTTAAAACATGGTCTCTGCCTTTATAGGGCTCACTGACTCATGTTGGATACAGAAATAATAATATTATTAGCACGATATTTGTGAGATGTTAATGCTTAATATGCCAAGTAAACAACACCTCCCCCAAATTTAAACAATCTATTCTTAGGATCAATAATCATTTCCAAATACTTATTTTGAGAAATTCAAGCACAGTTTGGTTTCTTTATCCCAAGCTATCATATTTGTGCTGCCCAGTAATCCTCTAAAGAACCTGGGTGAAAAGAAAGAGAACCAGATTCGCTCTTGTGAGACTTCTGGAAAACAGTCTTGATTGCACTGATGATCGTTCTGGGAGAAATGCTCATTAAATCACAGCAGGTTAAGTAGTGGTGGATACATCAAAATTTTAAATTATACTTTCTAAGTAAGAATTTAAAAGATGTATCATCCATTTCCAGAGCTCCTCCCCCCACTTTCATAGCTTTACTTCCCATTTTAGAGTATATTGGAAAGGAATCATTTAAAGTATAAAAGAGCACAGTTGTGGAATTGATGGCAAACTTCACAGCATTAGACATAAATGCTAGCTCCAACCATTCCTTATGATGTTGGAATAAGCAATTTATGTTACCTGGATGATCCAAACGATCACTTTATCATCATACAGAATCATAAAAGGAACAACAAAAAGCAGGACCCTGTGGTCCTCCCCTCTCTCCCACTCCCCTACCCCATGCTGTTCATGACCTGAGGCTGAGCATTTATGTGGCTCAAACACCACCCACACACCAAACCTGCTGACTAACCTACCCTTACCCTTTCTGTCATCACCCCTTACGTTTTGTACCAACTCCAACAAACACAGCGAGATTTATAGTATATCTCTGTCACTTGCAGGGATACATATTTTATTTTTAAGTTACTGCCGTAAGTTTCAAAAACATTTCATTGTATTATTTAATAATGTGTAACTATAATTCTACTTGAAGTCTGAAGGTAATTATGTCATTTTAAAAGAGTGCAATCATTTGTTAATTAAATGGATCTTAAAAAGAGCAAATGACCAAAACAATCTGTAAAGTATAACCAAATAAGTTATGTCTAAAGAGTTCATAATATCAGTTACTTTAAGCTAACTGTATATTATGTTTCCCTCCAACCACAAATAACCTTCCATCTCTGAAGGCTTTTTGCTTCCTCACTTTAATAGTATTTTTTGTTTGTCTTTTAATGCCCTTGGCTGTTTTATGTGGCTCTGAACTAACATTCCTTCCCTTGTTTCTCTAAGTCTGAGGACGTATTGTTGCTTCTCTTCAGCACCCCTGTACTATCAGGAAAAATATTTCTATTTATTCTTAATGAGAAGAAGATAGTTAAATAGTTTCTTAGGAGGTAATGATAAAAAGCTAAGGGTTATACTTACAAGCCCTTTGATTTTTACCAATGTTTATGTCATATGGACCCTAACTAAATAAAAATAGATGCTCAAACACTATTTATGTTTCCATTACTAAAGAAACATTAACTTTCTCTTATTATCTCCCTAGTTTCCTCCCCTATCACACACTCAGAATATCAAGGCATCTGAAAATTCTGGGTTTTAAGTAAAAAAGAAAAAAATCGCTCTCCACAGAGCAACCTCAAATATCAGCAAAGAGTGAGAAAGGGAGAGAACCTCAAGCCTGAGATGGTGACAGAAATGAGCAAGGAAGAGAAAGCAAGAAAAATAATACAGATGGGTGAGTGGCAGTAGAAGTGGTTTGAATTTCAAGTACTTATTTTCCCAGAAACGTTCTGAAACTCTTTCCACCCTAACATTTTTGATGGAGATATTGTAAGAAACCACTGACGCTAGGTCCTGCCCCAGTTTGCTTCTGCCTATCTCCAGGCTGCAGGTTTTTCCCTGTGGATTCAGGGCATGTTTACCTGACACCCCCCAGCCTGTCTCTCCAATGACATCCCCTGTCTGGGACAGTGACGAACAAAATGTGACCGGGAGTGGGGGAAAGCGTGAGGCTCCTGGGGCACTGAGTTTAACACACACAAGCACTGGCAGAAATTATCCGAGGGCTGGCCTGAGCATAGCTGCCCCAGCTCCTGCATTTCAAATTACGTTGTTTGCTCATTTCAAGGCTAGAGCTAAGCTGGAAGGAGATACTTAGTGAGAGCATTTTATCTGTGTGTATGAACCCACTGGCCTTAGCTCTCAATGTGCATTGATCAAGGGTCTGCTTTGGTTCCTTGAATTAGGAAGAGTTAGTCTCTCTGAGACTGACCATGGTGGACCCTGGGAGAAACTGAGGGAGCGGCAGAGAGAACCAGATTTCCCACTTTTGCCTCTTACAACCTTGCTGGGAAAAGTCTCTTAAACTCATATTAAGGAATATATATATATATATATATATATAAAATCTCTCAATTGTGGGCAAGAGCGAGCTCTTTTCCACAGAGATAACATGTCGTTACCTTTTGCAGAGGGACAACCTGAGCAAAAACAGAACCGTGTTTCTGTGAGCTGCCTGATTACAATGGTGTTCATTCTCCAGGACACATAATTAGCTCTGCCGTTCTCACAGAGGTGATTGTCTTATTGCTTTTTTTAAAAAAAACAACAACAACAAAAAACAAGCCCTAGTGTTAATATTATCTTTTCAAAAACATTTTTATAATGCTTGAAAATTTTCCCCCAAATGCAATTTTTATGAAGCTGTCATGTGGTTGAGTTTTATGTCTTTATATCTTCCAGAGTCAACAACTAGCAATTTTCCTCACTTACGTTTTATCTATTTTTCAACACTTATATTTTTAAATATCCTGCTGTAGAACAGGCCTGAATATAGAAAGCCATAGTAAACAATCAGAGTTGTATTCTCAAAACATCATTCACTCCACAGGAAATTATTTAATCTAGTTTCATATGTACAAAATACTAACTTTAAAATGTACTTCTGGTGAGAAGTGTGAAACTTCTGTAGAACAGAATCTGTTCGTAAAAATAATAATTCTGGTCTTAAGAGATAAAATTTCCTATAAGTAGTATTTAACTAAGTGCTATTGGAAAGTAATTTTAGATGGGAAAAATCAAGAATGTGGATAATGCTGGTCATAAGGTTATCTTGAAGTCTGTTACTAATTACGAGTCACTGTAACTTTTAGTATACTTTAGACAGTAAATACTTGAGATTTTCCTCTAATTGGGAAGATCCAAAGGGTTCTTGCCTGAATGCAGTGAGTGATTGAAGCGTCCATATGGAAGCCCGTCCGGCAGTCCTGCGGCCTCAGGGAGTGTGTGAAGGAACAGCAGGACTTTGGCAAGGAGCAGGAAGACACAAATTAAAAGCACAGAAGTATGTTAGGGAATTCAAACTCCATGTTCAGGAGGCAGAGGTTAGGCAAACAGTCATTGGCAAAGTTACAATATGAGTTAAACACAAAAACATACTCTGCAAATCTTGGTAATCAGAACCAGATCTGAACCTCTGCCATTTATCTGACCCCCATTCTACCATACCTATAATTGAGCCCATTTAAACTAGACGTATGAAAGCTGCTAATTTATCCAAGGTATTTGATCTAAATGATGTTAATGTTATTGGCAGGACTGTGTGGTTTCTGACCAAATAGAGGATACATTTGTTGTTGTTTTATTTCTGCAACTTTAAGTTGGACATTTTTTCTTTTTTCTTTTTTTTAATACAAATATGTAAAGGAATGGTGATTTCTCAGCCCTCATTCCTGGGATTCAAAGGGAAGATATTTCCAGCCATTTGCATGAGTTTGAATCTTCCCTATAGCTGCTTGACTGTTTGCTTGATCTCCACCCAGGAGAACAATAATTCTAAAGTGTGAGCTGAAAGACAAGGGTCTGTGGGTGCTAAACTGATACACGGCCTGAGATTTGGACTAGATTTTCTGGAGAGCCTTGCCCTCGGAAGTTGTCAGTAAATCTTTAGCACCACGGCGTATCCTGGAGTCTGGGGCATTAGCTGGGCTCTGAGTCACAGTGCTAAACTTAGATTTTGAATCTTCCTTAACTCTGATAATGATGGAAGGTGTCAGTTGAAGGAAGCACTATCTATTTTTACTTATGGATGGTGCTCCAAGGCCTTCGAGGATCCATAAGCAGAAAGAACTCCGTGAACCTAAATGGAAAGTGCTGTGGAGGGGGACTGGCTCCCAAGCCTTGAGGACACAGACACTGAGAAGGCTGCGTGCTGTGAAGCTCACGTTCAGCCTCCACAGAAATCTCAGCTTCCAGGGTGGTTCAGGAGCGATTTGCAATTCCATTGCTTCCTCATATCCTAAACTCACCAGCTGGGAAGTGTCTTAGTCCTCTCAGCAGGCTCTATATGGCAAAGCACCACAGCCTGAGTGGTTCAAACAACAGACATTTTTTTCCCACCGTTCCAGAGGCTGGGAAGTCCAAGTTCAAGGTGCTTGCAGATTCAGTTCCTGGAGAGGGCTCTCTTCTGGGCTCGCAGATGACCACCTTTTCATTGTGTCCATACATGGGAGAAAGAGAATAAGCAAGCTTTCTGGTGTCTCTTTATAAAAGGGCACAAATTCCATCATGAAGGCCCCACCCTCACGGCCTCTTCTAACCCTAATTATCTCCCAAAGGCTACATCTCCAATACCATTATATTGGGAATTTGGATTTAAACAAATAAATTCTGAAGTGACACAATTCAGTCCATAGCAAGAAGGCATTCCAGATTTTAAATCATGATATCTAATTTACATAATATTTTACTTTCCAAACGGTCTAATACAAAGGTAAAGAAGAAGTGTATGAGCAGTTCTATCAGGAAGAGTCCCAAATATAGCTCATACGAGGGCACAATTTTAGATAAAAGTCATGTGATGTTTAATTTGACAGTGATTAGTTTCAACAAAATACCAGAAGGAATCAATACTGGGCTCACTATAACTCATTTTGACCTAGCCTATGAATAGAAAAACCCAGTATATTTTCCATCAAGACAGCGCTTTAAAATCAAGTACTTTGTGTTTATCACTAACTCCTTTTAAGACAGAAAAAAGGAAGCTGTTTTATAGCAGTCATGCTCTTCCTCCCTTCAGAATGAGCATCTTAAAAATTTAGATTTTCTTTTTTTTTTACAAAGATTCAGAAATTTATGTTGAAGATTTATTATAATTTCTTTAGCTCTCTGTGAGCCCCACAGGAAATGGGAGAATTTGCAATTTACAGAACCAGACTCAACAACAAAGCAAACTTTTATTAGTTTAGACACTGTCCAGAACACATGTTGTGGGAGCTGCAAAGATGAGTGAGAGGCTCGCCCTGCCTTGGGCTTCCTCCCTGAAGGAAACAAAAGAAGAGGGTGAGAGACAGGGGTCCCCCGTAGGGAGAGGACACACAGGCCCCAGAATAGGACACTGGGTTTGAAGATGGTCAGGGCACTGGGTTTGAAGATGGTGAGCAGACTCTGTGGTTTCAGCAGCTCCCTTTCCTGGCCTAGTAGAGGAAATATAAAAGAGGAAGAGATCAACAATGTTTGATATAAGTCAAATATGCCTTAGTTTCCATTATAGAGTGTATTTAAGTAGAGAAAAACTTTTAAAATACATATATTTTTCTTTCAGCTAATCAGAGCAAACACAACAGAGAACAACCTACTACTTCAGGACCGAGAAATTGTATGTTGTCCTTCAAAACCATGAATAAGAAATATAATATTTAAAGGGAAAGCATTGTCTATGTCACACAAGAAGCATATTGAGCTATTTGTTTTCTTTTTCTTTGCAAACATCACCGCTTTGTTAGCTCTGAAGTGTTGAAACAGTTTTAGAAATACTGTAAATGCAATGCCTAGTATGGAGCATATAATAGATATTAGGTTGTTTTGATTTTCTTCCATTGTTGGGACAAGTCTGAGGAGGGAGCAGGAAGGGAGACAAAGGAGGTCACAATTCTGTATTACTACAAATTACTTCCCAGCTGGCCCTTGCCTTGGAGTCAGGAGCTGACTCACAGTTCTTGCTTATCAGCTGTAGCAGCCACTCCACTTATAGAACTGATGCTTTCTCTTGAGAGGCAGATCTTTCTAAATAAAAAGCTTGAAACACAGCCGTCGCTTTTCTGGTGCAAAGGAACATACCGTAGAAGGCATTGTTTTGGTCTATTGAGTTAACCACAATACTGTGATCTCTCTGGACTAGTTATATCTGGGCGTTCACCAGAATAAACACACTTATTCATAATCACTTTATGTTTGGGGGAGCTATACATCAGACATAAGCATTTCCTTAAAAAACTTCTTTTAGATGAAGGTGCGTGTACGTGAGAACAGATGTGCTTGTACAAGTTACAAAAAGAACTGTAGGAAATGGGTTTTCACTACTATAGAGATGAAAGCATCATGGATTTAATAGAGTCTCACCTTTATCCTGAAAAAAAAAAAGAACTATTGAAATAAAAATATGCACCTAGTAGACCTCACATGTAAAATTTGCTTTTAAAAATAGATTGAATTGCTTTACTATTAAATTTTAATAACTAGAACTAAAACCCTCCCTCCTCAAAGACTAAACATTTTAGCACCAGGGCTACATTCCAAATGAAAGGGTCCACCCAGTTCACAGAGGGACCAGGCCATTTGTGAAGCAAGGAGTGCCCTTCCATTAAGGAAACATGTACCATTTAAAAAGACGTCTCTGTTTATCAGACATTATAGGATGTGACATGGTTCAGGCTGTGAGGCAAATCTGGCAATTGCATTAAAATCAACATGAAAGTTTGTGAAACAGTTTGTGGTCTGCAGTAAAAAGTGCTGGGCTGATCTCTGAATAAGTAAAGATGTGGCTCCTGAGGGCAAGAAGTGCTGGATAGTGCCCAGATCATGTTCTGAGTTCTTTACATTTCCCATTGGGCGCCCATTTCAATACATTAACCAAGCCCTGGTATGATTCAGCCGCAGGTCTTGGGGAACTTGTATTTCTAGTTCTCATTTACCAACTCATATCTTTCTTAGCTCTGTTTCTCCCACACACGTATACTTAGGCCAAGATATCCTTATTTGTTTTAGTTTTCCAAAACGTGTGTGTCTTAACCCATTCTCACAAGATGGAAGAGCTATTCTCCCTTCATCAGTCTCCTGGTTTTGCCAGCACACTCCCTGATTGGCATGTGTAGGCTGCAGAAAGGACTCAGCACTGGTCATTATTGAGTTGTCAGAGCAAAAAAATCGCTCCTGACCTTCTAAATAACTATTGATACTCTTAGAATTAGCTATTTACTTTCCATACATAAGGCTGGCTTGTGCTACTATATATTTTCTTTCATCTCTTATTCCTTTATTCACAAGGCTACCTATCTTCTAAAAAAACACTAATGGAACAAAGACTTGACTGAGGAGTGCATGTTTCTGCAAGTGGTGAGATGTGGTGGCTGGCCAGGGAGCTGCCTGAATCTGCTCAGAAGCATGGGCATCTCACTCTAATTCTAAACCAGTGTTTTAACTAAGCTATGTAGTGGCAAGTTTAAAGGAAAAAACCAAAAGGTTTACTCATTGATACTTCAAATCTACATTCCCTTATGTGGATTACTCTTGTTAGACAAGTAAGATGCTACTTGCCATTTTTACCCAAAGTAAGTGATGACATAATTCAACTTGTTCTTTTAAAATTTTATTTGTGAAGCCTTAATCAGTTGCTCAAAAGTGATGCTGAGACTGCAGTCTTGTGAGGGTGGTCATCGCAGGAGGATGATTTCACGCGTAGAATTTGAGAAATCCTGGGGTAAGTAGTTCTGACCATAATTTTCTACTGAACGAATCTGGTGGATCAGTGGCTACTTCTCCAAGGTTTAGTTCAATGTTCTTTGGCGAATGGCCCTCTCTTGTAGCTATGTCACTTGGAACATAAAAGTGGGTCGATTATCCTTTCTTGCTGACATGTTATTACAGCATTGGACATAAGTCTCGGGCACCCCATGTATTTGTCATGCACCCACTCAGGAGCAGCAGAGCATCCTCTACAAAAATGAAGTCATGGGAGATGTATGTACATAAGTGACATACTGTTTGTACCTTGAGGACTTGTACCTCAGTGTATCCTAGTCACCGACATGTGTCAAACACAACTTAAAGACAATGCTCCTATCCATAACACAGGATGCTTATATGTCCTTCTCTTCCAGGTGAAAGAAGTCTCTACAAGTGGCTCCAGACTGCTTATTTGCAAGCCCACCTGGAGCATTCATACCCCATGGAGGATCTGTTGTTTTTACTGAAGGTACAGAGAAAAGCACGCAACTAATCCCAACAAGTCTGATCTTGACTTAGCTACGTAGGTCAGATGCTGTCTTCTTAGGAAATATCACATTGTAATATGGTGGGTAAGAGTAGAGATTTTGGAATGAGGTACCCAGATTTGCATCCTTTATATACTTCATTAATGCTTAATGATAGGCCCATTCTTAACCTCTCTATGCCTTAGTTTCTTTAGTCTGAGAAATGGAGCTAAGACTGTTGCCTAAATCAAAGAACTATTGAAGGTATTAAGTAAAATGATGTACATAAGATGTTCAAAGCAGTGCTTGGTACAGAGAAAGCCCTCAATAAATGATAAATGATAGATGCTGTTGTTGCTATTTATAATATTATTAATTATTATTCATTAATATTAAGGGTAAAGCAATTTTCATTTCACAAATCCATGCAGTTTCCATTAAGCATCTAATTTTAGCATTGATTTTTGTGGTTATATTCTCAGACCTATTAATAGCCCCTATTTGTTCAAATTTTAATATTTCTAGTGTATTTCAAAGGATGAGAGTGTCATGGTTAAGGCATATTCTTGGTTCAGTCTAAATCAAACCTTTTAATCTGAGATGCAACCAAATGCTGCAGCTTGTCTCAAATCCTAGATACTTGCCCCGACCCTTAATGCAATCTTAAAAAAAAACAGCATCTCACATGGACCAAAGTTTGCAAAGAGTTCATAAAGCACTGCAGCCCAGTCAGCAAAAATATGTTTGAGGAGATATTCTAATACTTAAATTCTGCTTCTAGGAAAAGGCCAATCAAGTCAAAATCCAGAACATTTCTCAAAGTATTTTTTCTCCTATTTATTCTTTCCCATCCTGAGCCTCCTTCTCTTTGCTTTCCATTCCTGCATAATGTGGATTGACTTTGGTGCTCTGGCTAACGAACCAGATTGATATACACAATTTCTTCTGTGTATGTGCATGTGTGTCTCCATATGTGCCCTTGTGTGTGTGTGTGGTTTGGGAATATGGGAGCACAGGAGATAAGAGGAGAGACATGAGACACTCACATGTTAATAAATTTGGTCCAAAAAACACTCAGAACACCATTAAATATAATATATAAAACCAGGAATCTTAGGAAGTGTCAATATCCATAAAACTGCTATATTGAAACATAAGAAAGAGTCAGTTATTCAGAATGCTTTGAGCATTTGCAATGTGTGAGAAATTAGGAAGATTTGGTCCCTGTTTTTCAATTAGGTCATAATGTAATGGGAGAAACACAAAAGTACAGCAAGATCACTTCGACGATGGAATTATGCTTAGTGCGATATGAAAATGTGAGTCTAATGAATGCCATTGAGAGGCATCTGCTTATTCGGAGTAGAACAGCAGATGAGGGAGGAAAAGCTTCCTCAATGAGGTGACTCGTAAAGTAAGCATCTTTACTTCAGTTTGCTATCACCTTGTGTTCTTAGAGACACTACCATTCCTCTTTGTTGAATTCGGGTGTGTTCTTTTGTTGTTGTTGTTCTGTTTCAGTTTGTTTCTTTGTTTTGTTTTTTTGGCCATTTAACTCTGTCCTAGGATATCAATTGCTCGTGTGTTATTTTCATTTTTAATGAACTTGTCTGAAAGGAGCATCTTTTTCATAGCATTGTCCAGATAGATGATGCTCTAGCACAATCTCACCCTGCAAGTCACATTATAGATGAAATCAGCTTCTCCGGGTTGGCATATGCATCGAGCCATCATTGCTTCCAAAGAAATTTCAAAAATTCAACTTAGAATGGAGTGGGAGAGACCCTACTTCAGAATTTTTTCCTCGGGTCATGTTCTCTTGGCATAATGCTAATTACTCTATATAAGAAGTCTGCTTGCTTTACTTTCTGTTAAGTTTCTAACCTGCTAGTTTTATCCACAATATATGGTTACATATTTTCCTATATTTTCTATTTAATGCACAGAGAGAGCAAATCATATGTTATTTGCTGCTGGTTATTAGTTAGATGCTGGATTTATTTTGCTCTCTCAGCCCTAAGCTGTCTCTTCTGCCGGTTTGAGGTTTGTTTGCCCACCTTGAGCTGTGAAAGGTGAGATTTCCCTGCCTGGGTGCAGGTGCAATCTAATCACAGATAACACAATGGCTGCTGATAAAAGTGGCCAAGTAAGCCTCGAGCAAAATAGGAATCCATCCCCCGGAAAAAAGAAATCTTATAACATGCTGGCATTAATAAGAGAGAGTGATAACAATTTGTTCAGAAAGTAGAGCAAAGGAAACACTAAATGTTTTTTAGAGAACTTAAAAGAGGAAGAGCAAATTCTTCAGTCGAGGTTTATGGTGTGATTTTTTTCTCAAAAGTCAGGAACTGAGCTTTCGTAGCATGCGTGGTGGTTTATAAAATTCTTGTAACTCTTGCACTGTGTCAAGTTTATTAAAATAAATATATAAGCAGGTAAATATACAATTTCAACGTGGAATCGTTAATGTGGAAAAATTTAAAACATGAAAATAGGCATAAAGAGAGTGTCACCTTAAAGTTTGGCTGTGGGAAAATAGGGTGGGAAGGGTCCTTTGCATGAGGACCAGTCAGTGGGGAACTTATAAAGAGGTCTTTTGGAATGGTGGGTGTGAGCCTAAGGTATAAGGCTAAGATCTTAAAAAATAAAAAAGCTGCCCTACCTTCTCAGAGGGAAAGTGACTTGGTTAGGATAACTGGTTCATTATCAGCTGGTTACAGAAAGGAGTAACTGTTTTGATTGTGATGCTGAGTAGAATCAAAAGAGGTCAAGAGGCTCTGAACTGGCTGCGCCTTCTTAAAAAAGTCAGTTTAAATGCTAGAATGGCCGTGATGCTCTGCAAGATCTCAGTGAAGAGTCATGTTCATGGTACAGACACTATGGAAAATACCATGGGCGCTCCTCAAAATTTTAACAATAGAGTCACCACAGGACCCAGCAACCCCAGAGGAAGTTTGCTAGTGTTGCTGGGTCCTATGGTAAGATCTGAAAAATTTGAAAACATTTCTATGTGAAGAATGTATCTTCTCAAAAGTCAAATTACATGTAAGCACTTTTATACTTAAATCATAGATCAATTTATTTTAAAATATCTACATTTTTCCCAGAAGACTTCTATATCATAGAACGTTCTTCTGTATTTGACTACCTTGAAAATTCTACCTGTTAAAATTATGGAAAATTTTAATTAGCTTCCAGTTTGACTTCCATTAGGGCATCAGTTTACCATTTGGTTTACAATAGGACTTGAGAATTATAAATATAAAACCATATATATGTTATTTGTTGATGTCAGATGTTTACTTTTATAATTATACTTTTGGCAGAAGAATGAACGATAAATCATAAAGTTTGAAACCACGTGGTTAAAAGTTCCTTAAAATGACACCGTGGATGTTGTCAGATGGGTGCTAGCGAGACTTACTGGGACGATCACTCCAGAGCATATAGATGTCTGATTGTTACGTTGTACCTTTGAAATTAATACAATAGTGTATGTCAACTGTAACTGAAAATAAAATGAAAATATAGAGGTTCAAAAACATCTGCGTTTTTAGAAAGAAAAATATGTGTAATCTTATTAGCTCATTGACTTGGACTTTCACCCTTACTCTGGAGAGAGACAAATAGCTTTTTATGAAATTCATTTTGTCCTTTGCAATTGCAGTAATTTCGCAGTTAATGGAGTTTAAGAAGAATGTTGAGCCTGAGGAAAAACAGA
>VMDR010031649.1:0-11968 GCA_007922815.1 Macrotus californicus | reverse complement strand
ACATGTAAGTGATAACCAGAATTTGAATTCAGATCCATCAGACTCTAAAACCAGAGAGGTACATTTGCACTTACTGCTGTATTCACAATAATTGATTTTGTTTTAAAAATCTCAAGCGTATTTAAAAAAATTTTTTTATCCTCACCCAAGGATACTTTTTGATTCATTGCTTTTAGACAAAGAATAAGGGGGAGAGATAAACATGGATGTGAGAGAGAAACATAGATTGGTTGTCCCCCTTCCCTGCCCTGACTGGGGACCGTTATCCAATATCCTTTTGGTTTATGGGACAATGATGCTCAACCAACTGAGCCACCCCACAAAGGCAGTATTAAGCTCTTTCAATAGAATGCCACTCTTGAATTAGCACATGACAAAGAGGGCCTTAGAGTGACAGTTCACATCTTTGGGCCCTCGGCTGCCTACCAGGCCCATCTCCTCGAAGACCTTCTTTCCCTACTTGTCCGTGACTCACCCACCCTCTAATGGCCCTTCTGCGACTGTCCTAAGTGGGTCAATTTCCTTTGTGTTATTTCTAAACGCTCAGGAAGGAGAGAATAGAGAGCATGTCAAATTTCTTTATTTTTACCTTCTAATTCAAGAAAAGTTGTTACTTCTTCCCTCCCATTTTTAAGGACAACGATTCAAATACTTTCTCATAAAATAAATGTTTTGTTATAGAATATATACAGGGTGAAAAAAAAACCAATATTATCAATAATTATTGTAAACTAATTCCTAGATTTAATATTACTGAGATTTGATTTGTAGAATTGATTCCTTAAAAATGATCCATAATAAAGGGGAAAAGGCAGTATGAATATACAGAGTTCTTATAAGATATTTAAATGCACTTGACTCAAAATAAGTACATTAATTCATTTAAAAGAAATACATTCATTCAATCAATAATTGAGAGCCTAATGTGTGCCAGGTACTGTTCTAGGTACTTGAAAAAAAAATTTAAATAAAATCCCTTTTCCTTGAGGAGCTTACCACTTAGTGGGAGGACACATAATAAACAAATGTAAGTAAGGTTAGTGTATCAGAATGTGTTAAGAGCTATGGGGACAAAATGGAACAGAGTAGGGAAGAATTCCAGAATGTTGTGGCAGGTTGCAATCTCAAATAGGGGGGTCAGAGAAGGTTTAAGGTGTCTTTTGAGTAAAGACTTGAAGGAGGTGAGGAAGTCAGCCACAGGATACCTGGGGTAATGAGCACTCCAGGCACAGAAACCAGGGCAAAGGTCCTGGAATATCCTAGCAACTAGGAAACCAGAAAGGTTAAAGGGAAGCCAGCAGCGGGCAGTGCAGGTATCAAGAGAGACGTGTGGGGCAGAGGATAGGGATTATTTAGGGTTTAGGAGGCACTGTTAGGAATTTGGCTTTTATGTTGAATGAAATGGGGATCCATAGGAGGTTCAGCAGGGTGTCATGATCTGTTTTACCAGAATCACTCTGGCTGCTGAGTTTTGAGAACAGACTATTGGAAAGGCAAAAGAGACCTTTTGGGAGGCTACTAAAGAAACCCAGGAGAGAAATATGTACTTCCTATAAACTTTGACTGTAACGGTACAGTGCTTACTTTTATTTTTATTTTATTTTTTTTCCAAGCTCTCCACAGTGCTTACTTTTAACCAAAATAAAAAATCTGTCAGATCCTGCTAATGGGAAATAACTGGAATTTACAAAAAAGTTTACAATATAGAGTTCTTGGCATATATTTACATTGTGCAACACAAACACAAAAATCTCTTAACTACTCACTACAGAAAAATACCAGTGTTCCTTTATAATCAGCTATTTCCTTTAAGAAAAAATGTTTTAATCCTATTGCTGCTGAGACTATTCTTAAAAGAAATTAGCCAATACTTTGTAACTCTGTTAACTATGTACTATTTAATGAAAAAAATAAGTTACTTCTGTCCACTGAAAATATAAATCATTTATCTTGGATTGGTGTTTCTCAGGGCATCTAAATAAACCATTCCTGAAGGAAAAAAAAAAAAATAAACCATTCCTAAAAATCTTATTTCCTTCAGGGGAGACAAATTTTTTTCTAACAAAGTTTCTCTTTCTATGCTCCCATTTTTCAAAGAAATTATTTCCTCTCAATTGCCACCAAATTTGCATATCAGCATCTGGGTCATTCATTTCAAGAAGGACAACCACAAAAAACTCCTACTGTCACAAATAACATGTTTCAAAAAAATGTTCCTCCATGATACAAAAAAAAATCCTCTCATTATCATCTAGTCCTCCTGGGAAAGGCAATTAAACTTTCAACACTATGTTATCATAAGGATAAGAGAAAAAGGGTAGTAAGTCAAAGATACTTAATTTGCCTGGAAAGGGGCTGGGAACAGGAAAGGAGATTTTGAAACAAAAATTCATACCTCTACAAAAAATTTGCTCATAAAACTGAAATAAGCACATACATAGTCTTACAGTATTTTGAGGGAAACAAAAAGTAAAATGTAAACAATTTACTTGCTTCAAAGATTGAGAAAGACATACAGATTTAGGTTGGATTTTTTTTCCCCTAAAGATTTTATTTATTTACTTTTAGAGAGAGGGGGAGGGAGAGAGAAAGACAGAAAGACTGTGGTTGCCTCTTGTGCACCCTGAAATGGGGACCTGGCCCTCAACCCAGGCATGTGCCCTGACTGGGAATCGAACCAGCGACCCTTTGGTTCGCAGGCCGGCACTCAATCCACTGAGCCACACCAGACAGTGCTCTGTTGGATTTTTTTTTTAAGAGACTTCCCCTGTGACATTGTTTGGAAGAAATGGATGTGTAAACTTACAAAACATAATAGTGAATTCATATTCATTAATTCATTCAATATTTAAGTGCTTTTGTGTGCCAGAAATTGCACAAAGCATTGGGGACATATATCATGTTCTCAGGGCTTATAGGTCTTCATTTATCCCACAGTTACTGAGTATCTACTAAGAGCCAGATGCTGGGGGATACAAGAGCAAACTGGAGACTGACGCAGGGTCCCTATAACATGCAGGTTACACTGTGGGAGGAGGGAAATGTCTCAAGGATGAGACATACATCTAACTAAACAAGGATATTAACACTCAAGTGTTCTATGTGCTGTTTATGGAAATGTAGAGGGTGCAGGGGGACATAAACAAGGGACTGATGGTTTCAGGATAGGAGGGAGGGGAATGAGGTGACAGGAGAGCTGAGTCCTCAAAGAGGATTAGATGTTCACCTAGCCAACCTTGGGGGAAGGGCTCCAAGCAGAAGGAGCAACTGGAGCAAAGGCAGAGAAGTATGAACTGGCTGGTGGTGTATGTGGTAAACCTGGAATCCAGAACTGAGATAAGTCACGGAGGCTTCAGTACACCACAATTAAGATTAGACTTTACTGGTATTTAGGAAAGGCCCCTGAAGGGTTTTATTCAGAAAACCAGCTTGTGTGATCAGGTTTTTCTGGTGTCATGAGACACTGGTTTACACAGGAATGAGAAAAGAATAACACTAGATAATGATGTCACCATGAAACAACAAAGGAGACTGCCCAATTAGAAAACTGAACCCCCTCAGGAAAAAAATGAAGCCACTTCACTTTGCAAGCCCTTCTGGAAGAAAAGTTTTTAAACAACATCATCTAAAACTGAAGAAGGAGAGGAATGGTTTGTATATATTATGGATTATAACATCCACATTTCTTAAGTTTTCTCAAGAGGGCTGATATCTCTGTATTAATTGTGTAGACATATCTGGGTATGCTGATTGCTCTACAAAAAGCAATGAAACTATTCAGGAGAAACTCTTTGATACAAAGAGAGAAATACAAGTAACAGAAGGTATTTCTAAAGTCAGGTTTAAAGGCTTCCAAAGTTCAAGACAATCAAGTTTTATTAAGTCAGAGCGTTTAAAAGGTGTGTCATGGGGTGGAGTAAAGAAGGAGGAGTTTAAAAATTAATATATAAATATATAAACAAGTAACTCTCTCTCTTTTTAAACAACTAACTCTTTACATTATGGGACTAAAATCCACTTGAAGATATTTCAAGTAGAAAAAATGAACACCTACCGGGTCCAGTTAATACAAACAGGGAAGGGGGAGAGGAGGGAGGGAAAAGAGGATGATCACACAGGAAAATATAAATGGGATGGGGGGCAACCACCCATCCAGAACCCATAATCCAGCTGGCTGTGAGATAAGAAAATCATCTCCAAACCTCACAGCTCAGACTCAGTTATAAAGGCAGGAAAATGTCACTCCCAACTCCACAAGCGAACCACTAGCTGCTGGCCATGAGGATATGATCACATACTCAGACCCCAGAACTCAAGGACGGAGTGCCATCCCCACACCGTGCTTAAGAGGTGAAGGATGTCCCCAATCGTGGGAAGTGGGGAGCAATCACCCTCAGATCCAGCCCTAAGGGGGTCAACGCGCCGCCCCCCCTCCCCCGGCAGGCCAGGCCTTGCAGAGGCCAGGGATAGTGACAGCCTTGAAGCCCCCTCAATCTCCGCCGGAGGTGCCTCTACTCGCACCCCGTCTTCTCCAACATACACCCTCCCCTACCTGATATGGCGGCGGAGGCTCCTGATCCGGCTCCGTCCCCTCGCCAAAACTAGCCCGGTCGGACTGAGACTCGTGAAGCAGGGAGATGTCATCCGAAGTGGGGGATTTGAGGCAGTTCCCCATCTTCCAGGGATAGGGTATGTGATCTGCGGGGTAGGGGGAGAAAGCAGTGGCGGGGTCTTTCGTAAGCTCCGCGGTCAGCCTCGGTCAGCGAGGTGGGGTGGGACGGCAGGCCGGGGCTCAGGCGGCGGCGGCTCCCCCGCCCCCGGGCGCCGCCGAAGGGCCGCTCATGCCAGTCCCCGGGGGTGGGGGCTCAAGGCTGGGCCGCGGGCTCCGCTGGGGTCGCGGCGGTAGCCTCCTGCAAGGCGGCGATGTGGTGGGGGGGGGCGGGCGGGGAGACGAAACACTTCCCCACCCCGCCCCCCCGCGGGGCGGCGGCGGCCACGGAGCTGCTGGGTCTAATCCAGGTCAGGAGGGGGGGGCGCGGCCGTCGCGGCTGCCTCAGCTGCTGCCTCAGCTGCTGCTGCCCTTGCAGACGCCGGAGCCGCTGTCGCGGGCCTCATCCTACTCCGCCTCAAAGCGGCGGCGACGGCCAAAACGAGGCCAGCTGCGGCCCCGCGTCACGCCGCCGTGCGTGCTCTGGTCCCGCCCCCGGCGCCAGGAGGCGTGGGCAGCTCCGGCTGCGACCCCCCTGCGTTCCACCCCCCCCGCCCCCCAACCACGCCTCGGTCAGCTGTGCCTGGGGCTGCGTCTGTGTCTGCGTAGCCTTTTGGTTCGGTACCTGATTCCGAAACGTCTCTAAAGTTTCCGGAGCTCCCCACAGGCACTTTTCCCTCCTCGCTGGTCTCAGCCCTTGCTTGGGCACTGCTCTGACAGTCTTCTCTCAACCTTCTGCCAAGAGATCTATTTATAAACCTACATCTGAATGTATCATTCCCATGGTTAAAGTGTTAAATGGCTTCCTCTTTATCCCTTAAAGATAAAATTCAAGCTCACTAATGAACCTTCCCAGTCTATCCAGTCACTTCCTTATCCTACTGCATCACAGCCAGAGAGATTCTTCCTCCAGCTGTGTATCTCAGATTGTTCTATCTCTTTGCGTTCCCACCACCATAGTCCAAGCCACCACCATTTCTTGTCCACAACTGTTAACGATACTCACAGCTGTTCTCTCTGCATTCACCCTTGTCCGGTCGGACGGAGACTCGTGAACAATTGCCTTATCTTTTTAAACTGTAAATCTGATCATATCTTTCTGTTTAAAAACTTTCAACATCTTCCCAATACTGTTATGACTAAGTATTAATTTTTAAATGGTTTACAAATCTGCCTACTTCCCTAATCTCATTAGTAGCATTGTCTCCTCACATATTCTAAACTCTAGGCTGTCTAGAAAACTGTTCCCTCTCGTTGAGGCTTTTACCCCTATTGTTTCTCTAACAGAAATTCACTCCGGACCATCTATCTCTCTCAGGCTAACCATTATCCCCACTTGGACTTCCTGGATTCAGCTTCATTCTCCTGGGAAACCTCTCTGACCCTCCAGTCTGGGTTAGTCACCTCCTCTGTGCTTTCAGTCCCTGGGCTTTTCTCTGTCACAGTCTGATCAGGCTGAATCATCTGTCTCTCCTCTGTGCAAGGCCTGGCCCATTGCCTGAGGTAGAGTAGACTCTTCTTAGTGGAATGAACAACTCAAAAAGCAATGTATACAAAGGGGGAAAAAAGCAACAAGAAAGATGAGAATGCTCCTAATATTAATTCAACAAGAAGACAAGAAGTGAGTCTTGACTCCTTTTCTTTTATCCACCATTTAGTGATTTTATTTATTTATTTAAAAATTTTTATGTATTTATTTAGGCTCCAGATCCTAAGCACTAGGAAAACTGATTTACCAGATCTGGCTTGTTCCTGATGGAGCCCAGATTCCAGGTGGGAAGACAAACAGGTGAGTCCTCTGCCTCACCCACCAGATGTTTCTAGAGGACCCAGAGAGTGATTAGACCATTTGGGTGAGGACCTAAAAGAATTCTTGGAGTCCCTATTCTACAAAATCACTATTTATTTAAATTCACTCATATCCCATATTAAATATAACTTTTTTTTTGCTGTATGTCTTTTTCCAAGACTTGCCTCCTTTCCTATTGATAAACTCCCACCTAAATAGGTGTATAACTTATGCCGTATTTGTATAAAATCTTTCACACACCTCACAAAGTGATTTTTTAATTCTCTCTAGCTTGGAAAAGTGAAATTATTGGATCCTTTGGGGACAAAATTTCAAGCATATGCCTCTTTTCCCCCCTTGCCATTTCCTTACATCCTCTAATTGCAACAGCTTCTTAATGAAGCCCTTGCCTCTGAATCATCCGTCTATTCTCACACTACTGCCATGAAAAAAAACGGGATCACAGAGCGTTCGTAGACTTGTGGTTCAGAAATTTTGCATGGCATTAAGGCCTAGCACCATTTGGTCCCATCCTTACCTCCAGCTCCAACTAGGCATCCTTCCATTCCAGTCACATCACACTACTTGCCATGCCCTCTATTTTTACTGTGCTTTTCCACTTCTGATTTTTTGACAGGCTGTCTATCCCTTCTGCTGAAATTCAGCCATCTTTTAAGACCACTTTCTTTACATAGCTGTCCTTGATTTCACTTAGTTGGAATGTATGTAACAATGTAAAATAAATGGGATCTGTTATTGTATTATATTGTGTAAATCTGTATATTATACATGGATATTTCAATGTAATTTTTAACATATATAATCATAACTGCCATTTATTAGCCTGAGCCAGACACATAACAGCCCTGAAAGGTATATATTGATATTCTTGTTGTGTAGGAACAGAAGCATGGCTTCATATTGAGACGGGCCAGTAAGCCAGGAAAAGTGGAATAGGAAAACTAAGATAGTTAAACAACCAAGCAGTTTACAACCATTTAGGAAAGTGCAAAGTCCTATCTTCCCTAACCAAAATCACTTAAGAGTAAATGGTTTACACTTCTCTGCAACCAGAGGGTAAAGAGCTTAAATCACCCTACTCAGGGAGATAGATAGCAGAAATCCAATTTTAGTCATACCTCTGTACTCCTCAGCTTCAGAACTCGTCAAACCCTGTACTCGTTGCATTTTGACAAGAAAAAAATGTTTCAGCACTTGGTGCTTGCTGGGGACTTATTGCGCTTGCTAGAACTTGTATGAGTCACGCCACCACCGCACAAGAGAAAATGCGTCATTGTTCTGATCGGTACTTGTCGGTTTTGGAACTTGCCATGAGTTCTGGAGTGAATTAACGACAGACTACCGAGGAACCACTGTAGGGCCATTTGTGTTAACCACACCCAAGGACAAAAGAAGTCAAAGGAATAACTCTCATTTTGGGGCTGAAGCACAAAGCTGATGAATATTTAATTGAGATCCTCCCCTAAGACCTCCTGTAAACTCCTGGCCTTTAAACACCCTCAAAGCTGAAGGACTCAGTGCTTGCTTTCCCTATCGGGAACATGCCCACACCTTTCTTTCCTCCCAGATGTTCATTTTTACTTTTCTCTACTAAAGTCTAAGGGACCCCACGACACTTGTAACCAAGGGAGCAATGAGCAGTGGCTCAATGAGCTTGCTAAGCCCCTGAATCTGTCTCCAAGGTCCCCTTTTCTCTCTCTTTTCAGGAAGCCAAAAGCAGCCCCACCTTGGCTCACTTCTTTACTATGATGTCTCCAGAGAGCCAAAGCAGCCCTGCCTAGGCTCTGTCCTGTTGCTCCTTCTTCCTAAAGCCCTTCCTTGTTTCACTGTCCCCAGTTTAAATAAAGGTACTCTCAAAATCACCTAGACTTGTGAAATCTGTCCTTCATGAAGTTAAGAACCCATACAGTGCAGGCAGGCCTGAGGCAGACAGACCCTCTCCAGACCTGGTTCCTGTCCTGTAATTACATGGCTATTCAGAGATAAAGCCCGGATTTGAATCATATAGCACCTGCCTTTACCAGTTGCATAATAGCTGTGGGAAAGGACTACATATTTTTTCCATCATGGTATTCCTCCTTCAGCATGTAAAAACAAGGGAATGGAGGAAGACTTATTCTGAATGCCTTTAGCATACACATGCACCTTCCTAAGGAGGTAGCTATTCACTAATCACTCTTCCTAACCCTCTTTATAAAGGAGCCCTTGGGAAGTGCCCTGTAGACCAGAGTGTGACCTAATCACAAAACACAACTTAAAATCAGAAACAGTAACCAGGACTATTGCAGTGACAGACTTCCCTGACCTGAGTCTGCCAGGCTCCTCTAACCCTTAAAAGCCCAAACCTTGGGTTCTGTGCTTGGCCCACTTATTCCAGTTTCAGCAAGAATCTAGGTGAGTCAGGTTAGCCAGAATCCCCCACCTTAGGTATCTGACCACGTTGATTTGCTTTAGGAAAAAATCCTATCAAGTGGGTTTAGCTAGAATTTCCCTTATCACTGATATTTCCTCTCAGTAATTTTGCATCCACTGACTCCCTATTTTGTTCTTTGTCCACAAATCCCCATTTGTCCTTTTAGTATTCAGAATGGAGAGCACTTCTCCCCTGAGGTTTCTCTTCCCCTATTGTAACAGTTATTGAATATAATTTACCTTCACCACTTTAACTTCTGTCTGGCTCTGGTTTTCTCTGACAGCGGAAGATCTAATGCAGAAGCAGATATGAGAGCCTGATGTTTTATAATGTAGGTTTTATTTTTTTAGAGAAGTTTTAGGTTCACATCAATATTAAGCAGAAGGTGCAGAGATTTACCATATACAGCCTGCCCCCACACATGCATAGCCTTCCGATTATCAACACTCTGCACCAGAGTGGTGCATTTGTTGCCATAAGAACACATCACTACCACAAAATCCTTGCCTATGTTAGGGTCACTCTTGGTGGTGTACATTCTATGGTTTTGGACATATTTATAGTGACATGTATCGACCATTATACAGAATAGTTTTACTGCTCTAAAAATCTTCTGTGTCCTGCCTATTCATCCCTCTCTCACCCCTAACCCCTGACAACCTCTGATTTCTTTACTGTCTCCATACTATTAACTTTTCCAGAATGTCATATAGTTGAAATCATGCAGCACACAGCCTTTTCAGATTGTCTTTTTTAACTTAGTTATATATAGTTAAGATTCCTCCATGACACCCTGGCCAGTGTGGCACAGTTAGTTGGAGTGTCTTCCCATAATTAAAAGATTGCAGGTTTGATTCCCAGTCAGAACACAAGCCTGGGTTGTGGGTTTGATCCCTGGTCGGGGTGCAACCGATTGATGTTTCTCTCTCACATCCATGATTCTCTGTCCCTTCCACTCTCTCTAAAAGCAATGAAAAAATGTCCTTAGGTGAGTATAAAAACTGCTATAAAATCAGAGTACAAGGTTTTTTCCCCTCAAATTTTTTATTGTGGTAAAACACACTTAACATGAAATTTACCACCCTAACCATTAAAAAAAATCTTTGCCTGGAGGGCATGTTTATTGATTTGGGGGGAAGGGTAGAGAAACATTGATGGGGTGCCTCCTGTCTGTGCCCCAAAAGGGGATCAAACCAGAACCCAGGTATATGCCCTGACCGGGAAGTGAACCCACAATCTTCTGGTGTACAAGTCGACACTCCAACCTACTGAGCCACCTGGCCAGGGCCACCCTAACTATTTTCAAGTGTAAATGCATTCACAGTGTGGCGCAACCATCACCCCCATCCATCTCCAGAACTCTTTTTCTCATGAAAAACCAACGCTGCTCATTAGACAGTAACTTCCTGTTCTCCGCAGCCTTCCCATTTGTACACTGTAACGTTTATAGCTCTTTGCATTATTTCTACCCGTAAGACTGAACCCCAGCTGCATTTTAAGAACAAGCACATTTCTGAGATTTTAAAACGTCCACCAAAGTACACAGAAGTTGACTCAGCCCAAATAAAACAGAACAAAGTCTGAAGCAAATCCCACATTCTGCACATTCTGCCTTCCAGCCTTAACAAACATGACAAAGGAAAGAAACTTGCTGACACCTCCAACACTTTCACATCAATTCCATTTGCCTGGGAAAGCTCTGCCTTCCATTATCTCCCTCTGTGCTGCAGCTCAGAGATCTACCTCTCTCAAGGCAAAGTCAGATATGCACTCCTTTCTGCTCTTGCAATGCCCTTCGTATTTCTCTGTTTCAGCACTTGTCATGTTTAGTAACTACTTGATTACTTATCTTTCTTTCTCACCTGTACTGAGAGCTATTTACGGTTAAAGATTTAATTCTGCTCATTTATTTATCTCCTTTGCCAGGCAAGACACCTAACACGTACATAAATGTTTGTTAAAGTAACTTGCAGTCGGCACATAAACACATGATAAAAACTCTTCAAGTAAGAAAATTCAAATGCAAATGATTCGTTTAAAATATAAAGTTAAAAAGTAATCAAAATAATATATTGATGTTTTTAGAATTGATTTTAGAGAGAGAGAAGAAAGGAAGGGGGAGGGAGAGAGAGAAAAACAAGAAACACCGATTTGTTGTTTCACTTAGTATTTGTGCATTCATTGGTTTCTTTCTTTTAAAAATGTTTTTATTTTTTAAAACTAAATAGGTTTTGAATTCATCTTTTAAAAATGTTTTTAGTTTTAGATAAGTGTTTTCTTTTTTCTGATTTTAAAAATTATTATTTTATTACAGTTGCCCCAATTTTTCTCCCTTTGCCCAACTCTGCCCAGCCGCCACCTCCTCCCTCAGTTAATCCTCACACTGTTAAGTGCCTTGACCAGGGATGGAACTTGCAACCTTGATGTATTTGGATAAGGCTGTAACCAACTGAGCTATCCCTTCAGGGCCAATTCACATTTGTTTTTAAAGATCTTATTTTATTTTTGGAGAGAGGGGAAGGGAGGGAGAGAGGGAGAGAAACCTCAGTGTGTGGTTGCCTCTCATGCGCCCCCTACTGGGGACCTGGCCAGCAACCCAGGCATGTGCCCTGACTGGGAATGGAGCCAGCAACCCTTTTGTTTGCAGGCCAGCAGTCAATCCACCGAACCACACCAGCCAGGGCCAATTCACATTGTTTTTACAATGTTAAATAATTCTATAAGGCTTGTAATGAAAAACTATAACCTCCAGCTTCACCCATTTTTAACATCTAACCCCTCCCCAAACATTTTTTTGAAAGGAAAATGGAATTTTTATTTACATATTTGTAGTAGATTTCTTGTTTATTTTTTCTTTTTTTTAAATATATTTTATTGATTATGCTATTACAGTTGTCCCATTCCCCCCCTTTATTCCCCTCCTCCCTGCATACCCCCTCCCACCCACATTCCCCCTTTAGTTCATGTCCATGGGTCATATATATAAGTTCTTTGGCTTCTACATTTCCTATACTATTCTTAACTTCCCCCTGTCTAT
>VMDR010031648.1:0-11978 GCA_007922815.1 Macrotus californicus | reverse complement strand
GTCCTCTCCGACCCGTCTCGCCCCTCCTACCTGTGTGGATGAAAGTTTCTCCTTTAGTTCCTTGGTTGTCGGACTTCCATACAGTTCGATTTTCTGTCAGTTCTGGTTGTTTTTTGTTTTAAAATTTGTTGTTGTCCTTCTTTTGGTTGTATGAGGAGGCACAGTGTGTCTACCTATGCCTCCATCTTTGATCTCTCCCAAGTCAAGTCTTTTTCAATCACCATTTAGCCCCTCTTAACCCTCCTCTACCTCCCCTACCTCCTTGAATGCAAAATTTAGAATTGGGCCTCCTGGAAGTTTAGAGAAAAGGGAAACATGATGAATTATATACTTTCCATGTCTCATAAGAGGATACATATCAGTGTGTAAACACTGAATTTTTTGGCCCTACATACTAAGAAGAACCTGTTTGTTCATTTAGTTATTTTACACATACTATGTTTCATGTATCTGAAGGCGTACAAGAAAAATTTTCTGCCCTTATGAGGTTTATATTTTAGTGGAGAGAGAGGGGAAGCCAAACAAGTTAGTAAGTAGAGTAACATCAGTTGGTAATGAGTGCTCTGAAGGCGAATAAAGTGAATTGATGGGACAGAGAGTGCTGGGGAGGCAGACGGAAGGCCTCTCTGAGGAGGTGACATCTGAGCAGGCATCTACATGATAGTAAGAGGGAGTGAGCCATGCAAAGAGCATTTCAGGAGAGGGAACAGCAAGCTCCAAACCCCAGAGGTAGGAGAAAACACATTATATTTGAGAAACGGCCGGTAACACTGGACAAGACTTGTGTATAGTTGGGGGGGTGCAGCAGGGGTGAGGCTGAGTGGCAAGGGACTGGTAGGAGACGCACGGAAAGAAGGTATGGCTTTGTAGAGATTTGGAATTTTTTCCCAAGGGTGACTGGGGAGCCATTGGAAGTTTCGAGCAGGCAGTTTTTCACCTTTTAAAATGTCCAATTATAGTCCTGGCTGGTGTGGCTCAGCAGATTGAGTGTTGGCCTGTGAACCAAAATGTTGTCAGTTTGATTTTCAGTCAGAGCACATGCTTGGGTTGCAGGCCAAGTCCTTGGTTGGGGGGTCTGTGAGAGGCAACTGATCGATGTATCTCTTGCATGTCAATATTTCCCTCCCTCTCTTTCTCTCTCCATTCCCCTCTCTCTAAAAATAAATAAATAAAATCTTTAAAAAAATAAAGTGCTTAATTATAATACTTACTAGCTACTATACGGAGAATAGCAGGAGGCAAGAGTGAAAGCAGGGAGACCAGGGCGGAGGCTGTTGCAAAGGTCTGGGTAGGAGATGATGGTGGCTGGTCCTGGAAGAAGCTGGTGGAGGTGGTGGTAAGTGTTCAGACTGAAGCAGAATCAACAAGACTTGCTGATTAGCTGCCTGAGGAAAATGAGGGAGAGGAATTGAGATGGCTGTAGGCTTTTGTCTTGAGCAAATGGATGAATGGTGATCCATCTTTTGAGATAGTGAAGACGGGGCATAGGCTGGTTTGGAGAGTAAAACCAGGAGTTCCATTTTGGACATGTTCAATGTGAGGTACTTGTGAGATAATTCAGTTGAGAATTGAGGTAGACAGTTGGATCCGTGAATATAGAACACAGGGAAGCGATACACATTTGGGCATCAGCAACATACTCAAGTTGTGTCTGTCACTGTTTCACAGGAGCACTTAACATAATGGACAAGGCTTTTTTAAAAAAATTAATCTTTATTACATTTTATTCCATTACCTTTTAGTCCCCTTATTCCCCACTCCCCCCAGCAGTCACCACACTTTGTCCATGTCCATGAGTCCTTTTTCCTTTTTGCTCAGTCCCTCCTCCCCCTAAACTCCTCTCACCCCCACTTGCTGTCATCTGTTCTCCATCTATGAGTCTGTCTTCGTTTTGCGTGTTAGTTCAGTTTGTTCATTAGATTCATCATGTGAAGGAAATCATATGGTATTTGTCTTTCTCTGACTGGCTTATTTCACTGAGCATAATGTTCTCCAGGTCTATTCACACTGTTGCAAAGGGTAAATTTTTCTTCTTTTTTACAGCTGAGTAGAATTCCATTGTGTAAATGCCCCATAGTTGTTTTATCCACTCATCTATTGATGGACACTTGGGCTGCTTCTATATCTTGGTGATTATAAATAATGATGCAATGAACATAGGGGTGCTTATGTTCTTTTGAATTAGTGTTTTGGGTTCCTTTGGATATATCCCCAGAAGTGGGATCGATGGGTCAAAAGGCAGATCCATTTTTAGTTTTTTGAGGTATCTCCACACTGCTTTCCACAGGGGCTGCACCAAACTGCATTCCTACCAATAGTGCAAAAGTGTTCCCCTTTCTCTACATCCTCACCAGCACTTGTTTGTTGATTTATTGATGGTAGCCACTCTGACAGGTGTGAGATGGTATCTCATTGTGTGTTTTTTTTTTTTTTTTTTGCATTTCTCTGATGATTAGTGAGGTTGAGCATTTTTTTATATGTGTATTGGCCAACTGTGTGTCCTCTTTGGAAAGTGTCTATTCAGGTCTTTTGCCCATTTTTTGATTGGATTGTTTGATTTTGGGGGATTGAGTTTTGTAAGTGCTTTATAAATTTTGGACATTAACCCCTTATCAAATGTGTCAGCAAGTATTTTCTCCTATTCTGTGGGTTGTCTTTTTATTCTGGACAAGGTTTTGAATGGGGGCTAAGATAGAAACATTTTTCAAATGGCCAATTGGTGACTGTATTAGTCAGTGTTCTCCAGAGAACCCATATATAAACAAACAAATAAGCAAACCAATAAATAAGACTTACTATAAAGATTTGGGTCACATGGTTATGAAGGCTGATTCAGTGGGACTAGTGCCTGGCCACGATGTAGGTGTGAGGAAAGGGCTGTGAACAAATGAGGGAGAGACAATTCTGATGGAGTGGGCCGTGGTGGTCAGGGAAGGATTCTCAAAAGAAGGTAGACTAGTTTTTTGCTAGGGGAAGGAGGCAGAGGGGTTGTATGTAGAGAGAGACATGGAGGTGTGGGAGGTCCTGAAGTGTCTAGACAAGAGTAAGAAATTCAGCAGGAGTTGTGTAGGGTACACAGAAGTGGAGAAAAGTGATACCAATTGGGCTCAGTCAGTGAAGAACCTTGTATTTCTGGCTAAGGAGCTTGGATTCTCTTGTGTAGGCCGGTAGGTCTTCACCTTTAGTGGGTACAAGAATCACCTGGGGAGCTCATTAAAAATAGATATTCCTAGGCCTCCTTTCCAAGGAGATGGATGCAGTAGGTCTAGGGCTTAGGAAGTGATAGCTTAATGAGCTCCCCAGCTGATTCCAGTGCATTTGGTCCACACACCCCACCATTGCTATGGGCTATGAGGCTTTTAAGAATATGGGGTGACATGACATGATTTATTTTTTAGGAAGGTAATTCTGCCAACGCTGTGGAAAACAGACTGGCTTCACTGGCAGGGAAAACATACAGGAGGTTGCTGCAAGCATCCTGGTAAGAGATGGTGGGGACCGAGGCTAAAGAGTTAGAAGAGATGAAGAAAAGGGCTGACTCCAAGAGATCTGAGTTAGAATAAAAAGTTGACCTGAGCAGGAGAAGTGCTGAGAAGAACGAAGGTTGATTCTTTCTAGCTTGGAAGAATGAAGGGTCAATAATGGCTGGCACTTGGAAACTATTTTTTGAATGAATGACTGAATGAATGAATGAATAACACAGGACAAAAAATAGATGGAATGGAGTGAGAAAGGAAAATTCCATTTTGGATGTGTACGTTTGGAATCAATATAAGAACTATTGATCTGGAATTTGTAAGGAAAGTTCACACAGGTTTGGAGATATGGATTTGGAAGTTGTTAGCATAGAGATAGTTCTTTTTCTTTCAAGAACTCCCTTTGTTCTTAACTGCGACAAAACATAACCAAGCACAAACAAACGAATACCCTCATTTGAATAAGAGTGTGTCTGTATTGTTTACAAGAATTAAGCTATTTGTTTGATTTAGCAAAGTATTTGTCCACATTAATGTTCTTTTTTAGTTTCTTTCCCTTCAAAAAGTTTCCAATGAGGTCTTATTTGAGAAATTTAAAATTTTGTCACTTGATTAGCCAGGTTTTATTAAAATATTGGCTAAAATCCTTATGGGAGGGTCAAGATTTAGAAACCTGAGAACTCTTCTCCAATACCTACAGAAATGCAGACACCAAGGGAGAGAGTCTAGGTGATCACGCCCATATCATTAGTTTTTCCTGTGAATGAGACATGTTTGTCACAATGCGCAGGCTGGTCACTTGATTACTTAAGGGGAGGAGGGTGAAAAAGGGGTGAGGGAAATGATTACTTAAGGGGAGGAGGTTAAAAAAGGGGTGAGGGAAATAGAACCTTTGATCTATAGGAATCTATATTGCTGTGTCTAGCTACTTTATATTAGTCCATCCAAATTTACTTCCAGAACAGTTAGTTTTAAGAAAGTTATTTTTTTAATTTGTATGTATTTCCTTGACAATAAAACATTCTATCTCCAAAAACTGTCAAGAGTTCTGGCAAAACTGAGTCTGATCTACTCAAAGTAAAAATAATTATTAGAAGGTATATCTTTGAGGCATGGACCAACACAAATATTGGCAAGAACTATTAGAAGGAACACTTATACTTCCCTTCAAATATCACAGAGCCATAACACTGCCCTTTTGAAACATCAACAAAATAAAATGGAGCTGTTTGGAGAAAAACTAATGAAAGAAAAAGGATGCAGGTGGAGAGGAGAAAAGCGAACCAAAGAGAAGCAGGAAAGTGCCTAGTTTTGTGTTACGGCACAGATGATGTTTGCTTAGTAGTGCCTTCTGATACAGGTGGACACAGAGTACAACATGGATGATGGCAATCAAGACCTCACTCAGTGGCTGGGATGAAGGAACCAGGTAACTGCTTCAACAAGGAGGGTCTCAGCTCCACCCTTCTCTCTCAACAGAGTCCAAAGACCCAGTGTGAGTTCTGATGTCATCTCGTTGCTCATATTTAAAATTCACAAAATTCTTTTGCACATTTTTCTGTTACAGAGACACGGATATCTTCCTCTTCATAGTCATCAGAGTTGCTGGTATCTCCAGAACCTCTGAACTTTGGTATGAATGGAGCTTCAACCTTCCTCTGGTAAATAGCAATCCAATCAGTTGTGGCAAACCACTTGTGAGTTTTTATATCACTCACACCATTCTTTAGATTTCCAAACTGTTTCGTCAGATCCACCTGCAGCAGGTTCCTTAGAAGGTCCTTGAGATCTGAACTGAAGTGTGATGGGAATCGAACCTTTGCAGAAACAATCTTTTCATACATCTGAATTGGTTGGTCTGCAAAGAATGTGGGGTGGCCAGCTGCCATTTCATAGATTAACACTCCCAATGCCCACCAACCCACTGCCTTGTTGTAGCCCTTGCTGAGGGTTATTTCTGGAGCCAAATATTCTGGAGTGCCACATAATGTCCAAGTTCTGCCTTTAACTCTTTTGGCAAACCCAAAGTCTGTGACCTGGATGTAACCTTGGTGGTCAACTAGGAGATTCTCAGGTTTTAGATATCTGTAGATGAGGTCTAGTGAATGGAGGTGCTCAAACGTTAGCACTATCTGAGCTGCATAGAATCGTGCGTGGGGTTTGCTGAACCTTCCAATTCTTAGATGTGAAAACATTTCACCCCCAGGGACATATTCCACAACCATATATAAATTAGAATTACCCTTAAAAGAATACTCCAGTCGAACAAGAAAAGGAAAACTCACTGCCTGTAATTCTTTTTTCATTCAAAGTATGCCCTATTTGCTTCAGTTTAACAACCTTCTGCTTATCTAAGATCTTCAGGGCATAATACTGTTTAGTGGCTTTATGTTTCACCAACATGACTCTTCCAAATGAACCTGTTCCAAGGGTTTTTTTCCTTTCAAAATCTTCCAGGCCAGCATTATTCTGAGCAGGATTTTCCCATTTTCTTAACTAGTCTTCTTTGGCTTTGGCTAGAAACTCTTTCACGCTCTCCACCTTGGCGGTTGCCGCGTTCCCCATAGCTGGGGCGTTAGAAAGGAGGGGTCGGGGAGGGGAATGGGGACTGGGGCTGTCCCCGCCGCTCCACAGGCAGAAGCAACTCCTGCTTCAGCACAGGTCAGGGCGGCGAGTCCCCCAGGAGCTGATGCCCTGAGTACCGGCGGGAACACTGGGCTGGTTCGGAGCGCGGAGCTTCCGCGAACTCCCCTGCCCCGGCGGCGGCACAGATTGCGTAGAGATAGTTCTTAAAGCAATGATAGAATCTGAGACTACTGAGCAAAAAGGTGTATAACCTAAAGAGAAGAAAGCCAAAGATATAAACGTTTCAGGGTGTTTATAGGGCAGACAGGAAAACTAGCTGGCGAAGGGAAAGTGGTCAAAAAGAGGATCAAGAGGTGGTATGCTTTGAAAATAAATGAGTTTCAGGAAGCATGTGTGCATGCGTGTGAGAGTGAATGTGTGTGTGTGTGTGTGTGTGTATTGAAGGGATATATTGTGAGTGTGTTGTCAGTCTGAATGCTGAAATATATTCTCCCACAACTCTTTTTTCCAGTATGGTTTGCCAATAGATTTAGGTCTCTCTTAAGGTTGTTCCTAAATCATGATAGAAAAACCAGGTCAGCAGCATAAAGGAAAATAGTAGTCTTCCTTTTTGCTGTAGTTGGAGCCCAGACTTATTTTAAGTAAAAGGTGTTTCAACTTATTTAGACATAAGGTGGCCTAGGACATACAGCGTCCTCATAGCGTTTGTGTTTTTATAGCAGTTAGTTTAGAATTAGCCTTGTTTTGATTTTGATTTCTACCCCAGGCAAACACTTTTCAGATGGTTATTGGACATTAGTTTGATATTTTTTTCTGTAAATTCTGTTCAGGATTGTTGCCTATTTGTATTTTGGGCCTTAGCAGTCTTTTGGATTGATATTTGTATGTTCCTTATATAGTAAGGTCATTAACAACCCATTGTAACATTTGTCATAGTCATTTTTCCAAACAATCATCAATGCAGTGGTGCAAGGGAAGTGTTAACAGTCCTTAGAGGAGGCTCAGCGTCACACTCTGAGGATCAGCAGTTGGGCTTCTTGGCCTCTGGCCCTTACCTTTTTGCCTACATTTCTGGGAGATTCCTCAGCTGGGCCCAAGGTTGGTCCCCTCATAGGGTCAGTGCCCCTTGGAAACAAGAGGCACCTGAAAGTAAACAGGATGAGCTGGTGGACTGTGTCAGCTGTGTGACTTAGCTCCCTCTCTTCTCCCACAGAGCTCAGGCAGACGCACCTGGAACTATTGCGGCTCCGGGGATACTGACTTTCCTTGCAGCTGAGCACCAGGAGCGTTGTTCTGATGGCCCATCTAAAAGGAAGACATGCGTATATTTATGTTTGTTGGAGAAAATTGAGTCGTGTTGTCCAGCTGTGTAAGTATAGACCATCTCTTATGAAGACCGCCTCCAAAGTGTTAAATTCAATGTTGGATGATTATTTTTAAAAAACTCAAATCTGAGCTCCATTGGGAGGGGGACGGTGAGAGCTACTACTGTACAATTTTTCAAATCTCATTTTCTAATAGTTTATTTTTGGTATTTTATTTTTGTTGTTTATTGTCCTTGTTTTCTGGTGAACATGATAAATTTACTTTTTAAAAAACATACTACTTATTTATTTTTTTAGAGAGAGAGGAAGGGAGGGAGAAAGAGAAACATCATTGTGTGGTTGTCTTTAGCACAGCCTCCATGGGGGACCTGGCCTGCAACCCAGACATGTATCCTGACTGGGAATTGAACCAGCAACCCTTTGGTTCACTGGCTGGCACTCAGTCCACTGAGCCACAGCAGCCAGTGCTAAATTTACTTTTTTTTACAGATTGTCTTCTCTGAGAGAAGTTTTCTTAGCATTAGTGTTTCTTCGTCTTTAATGGAAGAATTCATCAGTGGAATGAAACTGCATCTAGAATTCCTTTGTGGAAAGATTTTATTTTTTGGACTTTAAATAATTTTTATTTTTAATTACAGTTGACAAGCAATATTATACTAGTTTAAGGTGTACATCCCAGTGATTAGACATTATATAACTTACCAAGGGATCATCCCAATAAATCAGGTACCCATCTGACACCATCCATAGTTATTACAATATTACTAATGACTATTTTCCCTATGCTGTACTTTACATTCCTGTGACTATTCTGTAACTACCAATTTATACTTCTAAATCCCTTCACCATTTTCACCCATGCCCCCAATCCCCTCCCATCAGGCAACTGTCAAAATGTTCTCTGTATTTATGAGTCTGTTTCTGTTCTGTTTCTTTGTTTATTCTGGTTTTTTTTTTAGATTCACTTGTTGGTAGATATGTATTTACTGCCTTTTTATTGTTCATAATTTTGACCCTTTTTTTTTCCTCTTAAAGAAGACCCTTTCATATTTCATGTAACACTGGTTTGGTGATGATGAACTCCTTTAGCTTTTCCTTGTCTGGGAAGCTCTTTATCTGTCTTTTGAGTATAAATGATAGCTTTGCTAGGTAGAGTACTCTTGGTTGTATGTCCTTGCTTTTTATCACTGTGGATATTTCTTGCCAATCCCTTCTGGCCTGCAAAGTTTCTATTGAGAAATTGGCTGACAGTCTTATGGGAGCTCTCTTGTAGGTAACTGTTTTTCTCTTGATGCTTTTAAGATTCTCTCTTTTTCTTTAACTTTTGGCATTTTAATTATGATGTTTCTTGGTGTGGGCTTCTTTGCGTTCATCTTGTTTGGGACTCTTTGTGTTTCCTGGACTTATATGTCTATTTCCTTTACCAGGTTAGGGAAGTTTTCTTTCATTATTTTCTTACATAGGTTTTCAATTCTTTGCTCTCTCTTTTCTCCTCCTGACTCCTCCATGATGCAAGTGTTGGTATGTTTGAAGTTATCTTAGAGGCTCCGTATACTATTCTCTTTTTTTTTTCTTTTTGCTGATTGGGTGTTTTCTGTTTCCTTGTCTCCCAAATTGCTGGCTTGATTCTCTACTTCATCTACTTCATTGTTGGTTCCCTGTGATGTATTCTTCATTCTACTTAAAGTATCCTTCATTTCTGACTGGTTCTTTTATGTTTTCTAGTTCCATTATTATGTTCCCTATCTATTCGTTGAAGTTTCCACTAAGCCCATTTACTCTGCTCCTAAGTTCGTTGAACATTTTTGTAACTAGTGTTTTGAATTCTGCACCTAGTAGATTGCTTGTCTCCATTATGTTTAATTCTTTTCCTTCAGTTTTGTTCCATTCTTTCCTTTGGGACATGTTTCTTTTTCTCCTCATTTTGTCAGTCTCCCTGCATTTCTATGTATTAGGTAGAGCTTCTGTGTCTCCCAGGGTTGGTAAAGTGGTCTTACATAGTAGGTATTCTGTAGGCTCCAGTGGTACAGCTTCCCTGATCACCCAAGCTGGGCACTCCAGATGTGTCCCCTACTCCCTGTGTGGGCTGTGTATACCCTCTTCTTGTAGTTGAGCCTTGATTACTGTTGGCACATCAATGGGAGGGATTTACCTCCAAGCCAGTAGGCTATAGGAGTGGCTGTGACCACCATGGAGGATCAGCTGTGCAGTGGTCCACCCCACAGAGCAGGACTTACTTCATTGGGGCTCTAGTGCCCACTGAGTTCACCCCTCGAGTGAGTTGCTTGTGGAGGTGTTTAGGTGGTGTTTTGACATGATCAAGCTGTCTACTAGGTGTGCTGGCTCTGGGGCCTCCCAGGAAGTGCAGGCCAAGGTCAGCCACCACTTATGTTCAGCATAAGGCCACTCAGCATTAGCTGCAATGTGATATGAAGATGGCTGCTACTTGTGCTGAGCTTGGATGTGCCCAGGAGAGGCAAACCTGTGAACCAAGGCTGGCTGCCACTAGTGCTGGGCCTGAGGTCACTTAGTGAGAGGTACAGGACATGCTGAGACCAGATGCTATTTGTTTGAGAGATTTTAGGAAAGTCTGAAGAATGAACCAAGGTAAGACATTTGTATGGAAAAGCCACTGGAAACAGCTTGGGTAGGCTTGCAAGTTGGGTAGGGAGAGGTCTCAGGGAATCATCAGGGCCAAGGGGAATAGTGTTAGCCAGGTTGATGGAGATTCAGATATGGCACCTGCCAGCTGACTCTGTGCAGGGAGGACTCAGAAAAGGAACAATGGCCTCTGTCAGCACTTCTGTCTGGGGGAAAGCTGCCCCCAGCTCTCGCCCTGATGCCAGACACTTTATTTCCTCCCTGTATGTCTCTGATGCTTTTCAAGCTGCTGCTGTCCCAGTGCTGGAGCTCAGATGGAGTAAGTCTAAGTAAGTCCATGCATGGGCCCTTTAAGAGGAAATCCTGGGACTCCAGAAGCCCTCTGTCTCACTCAGCTTCATTTCCTGCTGGTTTTTACAGCCAAAAGTTATAGGGACTTCTCTTCCTGGGCTGGTGGGGCCTGGTGTGGGGTTGGGACCCCTCACTCCTTAGCAGGGGGCTCTGCAGCCAAAATATCCCTTCCAATTTTTTTAAATGGTTTTTATAAAGATCTCATTTACATATTTTCATAGAGAGGGGCAGGGGGGAGAAAGAGAGAGAGAGAAATATCAATCAGTTGCCTTTTGCACACCTGCAACTGGGGACCTGACCTACAACCCAGGCATGTGCCCTGACTGGGAATCAAACTTGTAACCTTTTGGTTTATAGACCAGCACTCAGTCCACTGAGCCACAGCAGCCAGGGCATCCCTGCTAATTTTTATCCACCATATGTGGTGTGGGACCATTCCTTTTCAAGTTTCTGCTCCTCCTAACCAGTCTCAATGTGGCTTCTTCTTTATATCCTGAGTTGTAGGACTTTTGTTCAGCTAGGCTTCTCATGGTTCTGAATGATGGTGTTCTGTAGTTCTGTTATAGTTTTGATGTGGTTGTGGGAGGGTGTGAGTGCTGCCATCTTGACTGGAAGCCTTATGGAAGGATTTTAAAATGATAGATTCAGTGTCATTAATAGCTAAAGCTTTAGTTAGATTTTATGTTTCCTTCTGTATCAGTTTTACTAAGTTATTTTTCTAGGAGTTTGTCTATTTCATCTAAACTTTAAAATGTATTGGCATAAAATTAGAGTAATAGCCTATTAAACTCTTTAAAATTTGTAGGCTCTGTAGTGAGGTCTCCATTTTTATTTTTGTTCTTGGTACTCTATGCCTTTTCTCTTTTTTCTTGATTAGTCTTACTAAATAAAGGATTGTCAATTTTATTAGTCCTGGAGGGAAATCACTGAATGTCACCCTCTCTTTCCTAGGTCTCCCCTCTTTGAGAGTCTTTGCTATTTAAGTCCTGGCTGCCTTGGCAGGCCCCCACTCCTGTTCCCACCCCCGCCCCCAACCCAGTCCATGAGAGTACTGGTTTCTCTGCCTCTTAGCATTCATTCTCTGCCTGGCTTCTCGGCAGCCCCATTCCTTCACCCCCAACCACCCCAACAACCCCAATAACTGTAAGACTTTTCACCTCCAACAACCCTAACAACTGTAAGACTTATCATTGCTTTGAAGGGGAAAGAGGTAAACAAAATATTGGATTCATTTTAGTGAGCTTCCCTTTTCTTTGGAATCTTGACTCTTCAAATCCTGGTTATTTTGACAGCTCTCTGCTATCTTTAAACAGATCTCTTATCCTGAATCCCATTGTTATCACCTTCCAGTTCCTCAGTCCCACCCCACCCCACCCCTACCACCACTCCTAGGCAACCGTTAGCCTACCTTCTGTATCTATAGTTTTGCCTATTCTGGACATAATATAATCATATAATGTGTAGTATTCTGTGACTACCTTCTTTCACTTAGCACAGTGTTTCCAAGTTCATCCATGTTGTAGCATGTATTAGTACTTTAGCCTTGGTAAATTGTCTCACCTTTCTAATTGTGCATCAGCTTTCAACCTTTCCTTCTTTGCATTTTCAACATCTGAACTATCTCTGAGAGTTCCCTTAA
>VMDR010031647.1:0-11969 GCA_007922815.1 Macrotus californicus | reverse complement strand
AGCAAAGCTGTCATTTAGAATGGAAGGGCAGATAAAGTGCTTCCCAGATAAGGTCAAGTTCAAGGAGTTCATCATCACCAAGCCCTTATTATATGAAATGTTAAAGGGACTTATCTAAGAAAAAGAAGATCAAAAATAGGAACAGTAAAATGACAACAAACTCACAGTTATTAACAACTGAACCTAAAACAAAAACAAAAAGAAACTAAGCAAACAACTAGAACAGGAACAGAATCACAGAAATGGAGATCACATGGAGGGTTAGCAGCTGGCAGGAGGAAGGGGGAAAATGGGGGAAAAGGTGCAGGGAGTAAGAAGCATAAATTGGTAGGTACAAAATAAGACAGGGGCAGGTTAAGAATAGTATAGGGAATGTGAAGCCAAAAAACTTACATGCATGACTCATGGACATGAACTAAGGTGGGGGAGGGGAACTGCTGGAGGGAATGGGGGTACTGGGTGGAAGGGGGAGCGGGGGGCAAAGGGGGAAAATGGAGACAATTCTAATAACACAATCAATAAAATATATAAAAATATGAAAAATGGCCTGGCTGGTGTGGCTCAGTGAACTGAGTGCTGGCCTGAGAATCAAAGGGTTGCTGGTTCGATTCTCAGTCAGGGCACATGCCTGGGCTGCGGGCCAGGTCCCCAGTAGGGGGCATGCGAGAGGCAACCACACATTGATATTTTTCTCCCTCCCTTCCCCTCTAATAATAAATAAATAAAATCTTTAAAAATATGAAAAATACTGAGTGGTGGCAAGGAGGTGAAACACTCTGAACTTCCATATGCTGTGCTAGTGATAATATAAATGGACACAACCACTGTGCAAAACTTTTGGAATCATTCGCTAAAGCTCAACAGACTAGCAATTCAAATCCTAGGCATATACCATCCAACAGAAATGCTTACACAATGGAATTCTATACAGCATTGAAAACAAACTAAAAGTACACACACACACAAAATAATCTTGCAAACATGTTAAGCAAAAGAAGCCAGACACAAATGAGTACATATTGTTGATTCCATTCATGTAGAATGCAAAACCAATCTAAGACAAGAGAACTGAAGACAATGGTGAACTTACGGAAGCTCAAAGTGGAGGGGGAGATGCAAGAAGGTTTGAGTGGGTAACTTTTGTGGAATTTGTAATGTTTTATTTAATTTGGGTGGGGGTCATCCAAGAAGGAATAATTGATAAATCACTTAGGGGTAGCATATTATATGCTTTAAAAACTTGAATTAAAGTAAAAATAGCTTAAAAATGACAGCTACTTTCATAGATTCTTTGTAACATTATTGCTCCTTCTCCGCTCTCAGACCCTTTACGGTTTACTAACCATAAAATTACTGTGACCCCCGAGACAAAGTCCTCTTCATGAAGAAATGTCCTTGGGCACCCCCCTTTTACATATATGGGAACATGAGATGGTTTTTAAAAGTGCTCTGTCACTTGAAAAATCTAACCTGAAAATAATTCTACAACAGGACATATAAATGATGACTTGTATTACTAGTACTGTTACATCTGGTGTCTTTGCACAGGTGTGAGTACATCTGGAAGGTCAACGCTGATCTTTTTATGTATTTGGTTTAATCTATTGTCCTCCAGACACCTTTACTTAGGTGAAACACAGATAGCTCTCAAAGTCTACATTTTCTCTTCAAACAGTTTCCTCTTATAACATAAAAGTAATAAAAAAGTATAAAACGCCTGAGTCCTTGATTTCACTTTCATCCCCCAAATTCAATTCTTATCCATTTCTATGTTTAAAACATCTCTTCAATTAACCCCTACCCCCTCCAAACTTCACCAAGATCCTGTATTAGGTTACTAGGTCAGATTCCTAACTTCTCTGATTCCAATCTTGCCTTGAGTGAGTCTCTACTCTGCAGGGTAAGCAACTTTCTACAAAACAGATCAACAAATAAATTGCACTCCCTGCAGTAAGCCTGATGGCTCCACATTATGGGGAAAAAGGCCTCGCTCTTTAATGTGTTTTAAGAGGCTTCTGCCTCTCTCATTATTTGGTTAACATGCATGGGTTCCTAGCAAAGCATCTAACACATAGTAGGTATCAAATGATGACAGTATAAAACCTTTTAAGCAGAAGTTGAAAATATTACCTCTTTGATCAGCTCAGACTGGCCCACAGTGTAGCTGTAGTTGGCAATCAGGGTAGCAATACCAACATAGGACCTCACCAACTCTGCCAGAAGACGAAGAATAGTGGAGGTAGGCATTAAAGGTTTGCTGCCCTTGCCTTTCTGTTTGCCTTCCTCTGAGGCCCGGTCCCCTTCTTTATCTTTCTTTCCATCTCGAGACTCCTCTGGAGTTGAAACTGTTGAGAAAGAGCCAAATACTCATTCAATCCCACACTGGAATATTGGCAAACTCAAGCTTTGGGCAGAAAGAAAACCACTTCTCCACTTAGGCCACTGGTACAAACTGAATGCCCTTCTCATACTGCAGACAGGTAAGATGGCCCAGGTCTCGGACACAGTCTGTGGATATAGTACATCAGAGAGCTTTGCCTACCTGTTCATACATCTCTCGCCATTTCTCTTCTCTTATTTACTTATTTAGCTCAGCTACAACGCTGATTGCTTCTATAAATGCTATCCTGTCTCATCCAGGCATTCTGAGATGCTATTATATCATGTGCCCATGATACCTTATCCCAGTATGCCTCCATCCCAGCAGTTACCTTGTAGTGTGACAGCTGCAGGTTTCCCTCATTAGGCAACATTCTTTAAGTGCAGGGAACAAATCTGATTCATTTTGGTGTCTACTATAGTCTGCTACACAAAGGGCTTAATGCCTCCCTTGAATGATATTGATGTCACCCGTGCTATATACTACAGATAGGCAGCAAGTCCACCAAAGTGAGCTAATGAATATTTTACCGACTAATAGCCTTTTTGATTTATCTCCAGGGACTAGTGTGACATTAAGTACAATGTTTCCTAACTTAGGTCTCAAAGATCTTTACTTTCCAAGGAGAAGCAGCTCTTAAAGGCAGAATACTGTCACTGGCACCAAAGCTCTATAAAGCCAGCATAGAAGCCATCAGAAGAAATATATGGGGTGGTTTAAAGAGTACAACTAAAGGATATTACCATAGCAACCATTACTGGGTTGGTAAGGTCACATTTCCATTAACTTTAGCATATAGAAACCCTTTATTTACAGAACACCGAGCTCAACCTTGAGAAAGTTCACTTACACAATAAACTTGACAATTATGCTGGTATCCCCCTACTCCCTGTCCAGAACACCCAGTTTTTTCAAGTAGTCCTCAAAAAATTAGAACAAAAGAGGGAGAAAAGCAAACCATTACCTTCTTGGGATGCCCCAGGTGTGGGAGTCTCAGTGGAGGCACCATCTGCAGCAAAGACTTGACTCTATGGAAGAAGAAAACACCTGAGCCGTTATTCATCTCAAAGACAGCTGTCCCCAAATGCTAAGACTCCTTCCCAGGTTGTGAATGCTACATATTATCTTTGGCTGATCTTTTAACTACCTTCCCCCAGTCTCCCATATACTGCGACGTGTGTGAAGTCATCATTATAAGTTGTGACTGGGAGATTGGGGGAAAAGGGGGAAGAGAACGAAAAATGAATTAAGGAAACATTTCCAACCCAAGGAGAGAAAACACAATCCCAGGAACACCCTCGTTTTATCTTAATTTTCAGGCAACATGTAATGTGCAGATACATCAAAATTAAAACCTTTGAAATGTCCCTGGCCTAACACTAAAGACTCAGAACACACAAGTACTGGAAAGAGAGAAGGAAGATAGGAGGTTGGAATTGACTTACATTAATGGCAAAACCTGACTGTGTATCAAAGTCACTGCTCTGACGAGTAAGGGACCGGTATTGCTGGTACACATCATCGCCCATGTCTTGTAGGAGCTGGCCAACCTCTTGAGTCATACCTCCAGCTTTAGGATCAGATTTTTCTGCTAGAAAAACAAAACAAAACAAAACTCTATAACTGTGCTATGTTAGTGCCCCTTTGGCAGCTTTGACAATTTCACTTCAAGTTGCTACAACTGTTTGCACAGTCCTATTGCTAGGCTTTCACTCCCGAGTGAGGAGAAATGTAGCATAGTTAAAGTCCTCGCTTAATGTTGTCGATAGGTTCTGTGACTTTAAGCAAAAATGATGTTAATGAAACTAATTTTATCACAGGCTAATTGATATGAACAAGAGTAAAATTCCTAAGGCATCTCATCACCTTATGACAAAATGACTTTATTCAAGGACCTGCTGTGGAACCAAGCATGGTTGAAAGCCTCATTCTATCACTAACCAGTTTTGTGACCAGAGGCAGTTTACTCAGTCTCCTCACTTTCCTTGGCTGTCCCTACACAAAGCTTAAATGAACACACCTGGCATCATGTCTAGTACAGTGGGAAGGTCAGTAAGTGGTTGCTATAGCTAAATTATTGTTTTCGTGGGGGGGATATAGAAGGTTGGTTAAAGATTCTGTGGTTGTAGAAGCTAGGGGCTCTGCATCAGAGTGCTGTATGGATAAAAACACCAAAGTAAAAGACTCGCATTTTCTTGACTTAACTAAAGGGAGTACTCATCAATTTTTGGCAATCCTGTGATACCTATCAAATGAGGATATCCTGAATAAAACCCAGAAGGATTTTACTGGAATGGAACTCTGGGTTCCAACCAATTCATTCATGAACTTCCCAGTACTTACACGCAGCATCTTAACTAGGAATAAAGATAGACTGAGATGGTGATCTCAAAGGTCAAGAAGCCTAGCTACATCTTTTAATGTTGTCCCCAGCTCTTTGGGTAATAAAGATGTTTTGTTTCTGAGAGTGAAAATATGAGAGACTTTCTGGTATTTTATTTTCAACCTGCTAACGAGATGCTATTATCTCCTTTATAATCATTGTTCATTTTCCCTACTGGATAGGATATATTCTCATATGTCAGAACTCTGGCAATCTCCTTATTCTTATCATTCAAGACTTCTTTCAGAAAACACTTATTCTAAGAAACTTCCCTACAGGCCCAACCGCCACCAGGTCCAGTGCCTTGCTCTAGGACTTGCCACTACTATGGCATCTGTCATACTGTATTACTATTAGCTTCTTTAAAGAAGGGCACTATGTGGCTTATTATTCTTGTGTCCCAGAGCATGGGCACGTAGTAAGTTGCTCATGTGCATGTAGAAATGATCCAGGCAAAGTGTCCAGCCTCCTGTGGTGGGCTAGCTACATACCTTCCTCTGGAGCATGGTATGCAGCCAGGGCATTCAGCATGTCGTAGATCACTTCCTTGATAGTATCAGGAATGACAGGCAGAGGTGAGGGTTTCAAAGGGGTTGTTTTCACCAGCTGTACAGCATTAGGGCCTTTAATTCTAAGATTTTCAAATTCATCGTCTGAAGCTAAGCCAAAGTTAGATAGAAAAATCAGTCAATAGTGAAGTGGTACCTACACCTGGTTACTGATAAAGACTTAGAAGGGGGCTTACATAACATACAAGCTTGGGACAGGGGGCCATTTCCAATGTTCAAGTAGCCTATCAGAAATCTGAGTTTTACCTTCCCTAAATCCCACAGGATTTAATATAGCTGTACCAAATGGTAAAAAGAGTACAGGCTTTTAGCTGGGGAGACTTTGTTTTAAAATCCAGTCCTATTACAGGATTATGGCCAAATTACTGCCAGCAAAGCTCCAAGTTCTCATTCTTGAAATATGAGGATTAAAGGAGACCATACATGCCCAGCACAGGGTCAGGCACACTGAGGCTCTCAAAATAATTAGTCCCCCTCAACTTTAATTACCACTTGTCTACCTCTAAATATGTCTACCCACACCTAACACCGAGGATATTTTTCTACATAACCACAATACCATTGTAACACCCCCAAAATTTAACATGGATACAATTATATTATCTAATCATAGTTAGTATTCGAATTTCTCTAAATTTCCTTTATTTGGATCCAAAATCCCATCAAGGTTGTTGGTGGTTATCTCTCTAGTCTCCTTTTATCTAGGAGGTCCTTGCATTTTTTTCCTTATTACATTAATATTTTTGAAGAATCTTGGCTAGTTTTCTTACAGAATATCTCACAATTTATTTATCTCACTATTTCCTCATAATTAAATACAGGCCAAACACTTTTGGCAAAAATACACCGATATTGTATACTTCGTAATGTATCACGAGTCATTTGTCCATTTGTTCCTCAATTATCGCTCAATCTGTAAACCACCTACTGAATATAGCCCTGCCATCACACTGAGATGAGTTCTTAGAAAGCAAGGACTAGAGTGGATGAATCCTTGGTATCTCTCGCACGGATTAGCAGAGGGAAGGACTGTAGAAGCTACTGAAGGACCTCTGAACTGACCCACGTGATCAACCAGCCAATGAATATCCCAATACTTGCTAAGGAGGCCTTCCAAGTTATAGCTCTCTTCACAGAATCTCTCTGGAGTTATACTAGGCCACAGACTTCAATGTCTCAAAATGACAGAAGGGGAAACTTACCAGTTCCTGAGCCTCGAGGCGCTGGAAGGGCAATGCGGATACAGCAGTTGGCCACTTCTGTGAAAATGTCTGGATTGCGGCACGCAGCGGGCCCAAGGACACGAAGGATGTAGTTGATCTCCCGAGAGCCGAGACTGCCAGACACAACGCCAGAAGTAGTGCTACCAGCTCCGCTTGTAGCTGCTGAGCGAACAACCTGGTGAAGAGAGGGAGAAACACTGCTGATTAACGACTACTTTCTAAAGATACAATTACATTCAAGGAAGAGTTTCCAAGAGTTAAAATACTAACCAAGCTCTTCCTTCAAGACAGTGGATGGCAGCTTTAGATTTTTGGGAGAAAGATAAACTTGGTCTTTCAAGTCCCATCCCTTCCCAATTAAAAAATGTGGTTTATAAAAAAGCTACAGCACTAAGCGTATCCCAAAATGATCAATTATTAGACCAGATGGCATATGATCTTTAGAGAAATTGGGAAATGTATCTAGACCATTGATCATTCCAGCTCCTAATTTCCCCAAATGCTGTCCTAGTTTTAAACCAGAATGGTTCAAACTCTAAAAAATATGTAGTATCGATATCCACTCAATATGGAAGAAAATTAAACAATTTCGTTATGCCTCAAAGCCAATAATCAGTTTCAGATAAAGACAGCCACAGGAGACAGCAAACTATTTATGGATTGTTGGCCTTGATACCACAGGGCTTAGATGTCCATTTGGGTTTTGCTCTTCTCACAAAACAACTTTTTAATCATGGAAAATACAGGAAAGTATAAACAAAACAACTCCACTGCATTTTCCATTATCTATTCCTTCGTGAACTCTGTTCACAAAAATAAACATCTTTTGCAATCTTAATGCTTTTCTTACCAAACCAGCCATGCCCTTTAGTTTGGCATATTAACCCCCAATATGTTGCCTGTCAGGCTGCAATTATAAAACAACTCTCCACCCTGGCTGGGTGGCTCAGTTGGTTAGAGCGTCATCCCAATATGCCGAGGTTGCAGGTTTGATTCCTGGTCAGGGCACATACCAATAAATGCATAAATGAATGGGGGAAAAATTGATGTTTCTCTCTCCCCCTAAAATCAATTTAAAAACACACAAAACTCTCACTTTTTAAATACAGAAAAGTATAATTTCACTATAAAAATGTGCCACAATTTATTTATCCAGACCTCTCCCGGACATTAGATCTCTAGTTTCTTGATATTACAAGCAATTCTATAGCGAACATTCTTGTATATGTACCTTGGCATACTTGACTTTAGTTATAAATTCTTAGCCATAGAATTTCTAGGTCAAAGGATATCTTAAACTGACAGTACCAAATTGCCCTCCAATGTGGCTGCACCAATTTCCACTCCTACCAAAAGTAAGAGTATGCCTGGTTCTCCACACCCGTACCTGCAATGGATATTATCAAGCATTTACATTTTGCCAAGTTGGTATGTTAAAATTGCCACTGACCTTCTTTTGCTCCCAACACCCCCAAGTATAATTTCCTTTAATCTCAGAGTTTTCTCTCATCCAACAGGAACTTGTATTTTCCCCAGCGCTTTTAAAGTTGTATAAACTTTAAACATTTTAACTATTTTGTGTTTCTTCCTTGTTGGGCTGTCTCCTGACCGGGGATCAGTGCGCATACTGCCTTTAGCAGCTCTCCTTTTGATTTTGCTCATGGTAGGTGAAATCAAACAGGCTGGGTGAGAAAGAACTATGAAGAATGTGAGATGTATACTCACATATGTATGTACGTATATGTATGTATGAAGTGGCACCAGCTTTCTGGCAAATGAGTTAAAAATATAACTTTTGATTCAATTTCTAGGAAGCTCTAAGAAAAGTAATCTTAAATGTGACAACGCTATGCGCAAAAATGCGTATTGTAACACTTATTTGTATGTGTAGGAAACAACGTTCCAAGAGAGGAAAACAGGAGTGAAGTCTAGTAACATTCACATGACTGTTGACAAACAATTAGCAGGGGGAAGCTTTACTAGTAAGATATTTGCTCCCCACCCCTTCATTCGTGTCTTGATGATGTTATAAATGTTTTTATTTTTTCTAATTACTTTGACATTTTTCCACGGCTTAATATTAAGTTCCTAAAAGAAACATGTTAAGCCTCAATTTTCTGATCTGCACAATAGGTATTTGTGTAAAGAGCTTACCAGTGTCTGGCAATCGGAAACATCCCCAACGCTTTACTACTTTTATGATCCCAAAAGACAATGTTTGGAAAATGGCTCTTAGGTGAACACATGAGAAGTACTCCTACATGGGGATGATCTTTAAAACATGAACTTGGTGGAGGGTATTCTAAATTCCTTATTAACAGTTTTTGGTTCATGAAACCTATATTGCCAGAGAGAACTTACTAGATAAGGGCTATTACTATAATAAACTTGAGGGTAGAAAATCTATTTTGTTTTTCTTTTTTCATGTCATTCACTGTGATAATCTACCATATCTAAGCAAGCACTTAAGAAGTATACACTGGGAAATTCTGCCACGATAATAGTCTACATATCTAGCTACATACCCTAAGAAGAACCGAGTCTATCTGTTCTGAGACCAAGGAGAACAAAGGTATGATATAAAGCTAAATCAGCACTGCACACCAAAAGACTCACCTTTTCCATGGTATGACGGAGGGTGCAGGGGTCCTCAATAATGTGTCTTAAAAGAAGGGTGACCAGGGGAGTAAACCCATTGAAGCCTGAGCTCTGGGTCAAATTCAAGATCATGCGGGTACTCTTCAGCTCTGCAAACATCATGGCATATTTGTGGTCTCGGGTGAGCCTCAGGCAGAGGCGAAGGGTGGCATGCAAAGTGTCTGGGTCCACAGGGACTCCTAGCATGCTCACACAGGCCCGGATTAAAACAGTCACCATATCCTCTGTCAGGCCCTGGATCAAGATGTCCCCCATTTTTGTTTCTTCCAGGCTTGTCTCCTTTTCAGTATTCGTATTCTCTGGGGCCGACGGTGTATCTACAAATGGGAAAGTAAGAGTTCAGACAGTTTAACTTGACATTTCTGCCCACCCCTCTCCTTCCTAAGTAACCAGTCAAGCACTTGGGCCCTGTGAAGAGCAACATACCAAATACCAATTCTAAGACCAGATGAAAACACATACAAAAAGGAGGACTGTATATCTTTAAGTCACCAAGCAATCTGACTGATAAGAAATGACAATGAAATTGGCCAGAACGTAAGCCATAGAGGCACACTAGTTTCATGTAAAACATCCTCAAAAGATTCAAAACTATGTCCATACCATTGCCTTTATTTTCTTTACGCTTGATATCCATTTCTTTGCTTTCTTCTAGTGTCTTCTCTAGTTCCTGTCCATTGCTGTTTTTAGAGTTTTTATTTAGCCGTGGGACCCTCAGGAGAGTTAGCATCACAGGGCGCCTGTTCCCCGTTTCTTCATTAACCTAGTAATTCAAGCAGAGCAAAACATCTCTATCAAAAAAGGAAAAAAAAAAAACAAAACAACTATTGGGGGGGGGGGGAGGTATTAGAACTCCCAGGCAAACTGCTTCAATAGTAAGGAGCCCTGACAATTTATACCATCCCCATCATTTACGGAGAAAGCATGAGGGCTCCCAGGAAGGAAAGAGACATACACATGGCCCAAAATGAATTGTAAAGTTGTCAACAGAGCAGACACCATCCCTACCCATTCCCTAATCCTTGACTAAACAATTAAAATCATTTCCAGGTGGGACAGTATCAAATTGCCACAGACCCACGGTCTCCCCGATGACCGCAGCAAGACTCAGTTCTCTGAAAAGTATACCCAATTTCGTAGTGGTATGTTCATAGTGCTCCTTATCACACATGTCAGGACTGCTGGGTCAGGCAGCAGGAAACCCAAAGGCGTACCTAGTTCCTTCCCCTTTTAAATAAAGTTTGTAGCACTGAATGCGCATGTACCTGAACCATTGTAGTGAACTGGACAGTATATCTTCTTCGGCCCGCAGTGAAACGAACACTTGTCTCTCCAGACTTCCAGGCAGAATCAATAGTGCTGTTGTTGCTTGCACTGTAACTACACCAACGCCCAGAGCGGTCATCAAACCAGCGCCAGTTGTTGTTGTTGGACTGTAAGTACTAAATATAACAGCACAAAATTTCTTTATATTTTCTACAAGGTTGGTTATAAGAATAAATATTAACTTCATCAGTGTTCATTGCTAAAGTTAATCCAGGAAAAAGAAATCTACTGAAACTTTGGTATATTTTGAGACCCAAGAGAGGTGTTTTTGTATACATTAACCCTCCTATTCTTCAGCCTCTCCATAGGCACAAAACCCTCTACACCCTTGTCCTGTGATTCCTCTGCTTTCCTTTTGTTTCCAACTGTTTTCCACAAAAGGGGAACATTACTTTAGATGTACTAGAACAAAATTTGTTTCTGAAAAGGTACTGAGATAATTGACATATGTAATCTTCACACAGGAGCACTTCCTTTCGGAGGAATTGCTGTACACTCAGCCCTTTACCTAACAGAAGAGCCACTCCTCCTCTGGACCCTTCTTGAACTTTTACTTCCAGGCTAAGTTCTTGGGCCCTTTAGCAAGATGCTCCATAAAAAATAATTTTAACACCTCATTCAAGAGAAATCTAGCTATCAATATACCTCAAGAGACTTATTCTTTGATCGGAGAGCTTTACATTCTTTACCACTGTCTTGTACTCTCTGCTGACCTGCTCTCGCCGGGAGAAGTTAAGAGGCTGTGCCACCCACTCACACTGTATTATGTACCTTAGTCATTTGGGCTCTCCTTTTTGAGGAGATGGCTGTCTTTTCATAGAAATCAATCAGGAGCAACACTGGGGTGATCCACCTACAAATGGAGAAATTATTTACTCTAAGCAAGCCAGAAACCCATACACAACATGGGAAAGTTTTCTTGACTTCATCAGGCACCTCACAATTTTCAAACCACAAAAGGTACCCAGGATCTGTCCCATATATGCCCCAGAAAAACATAAGTGAAAGGAGATACAGGGCCACTCACTTTGGGGTCTGGACCTCCTTTTGCTCCTTGGCGGCCTGTAGGCAGGGCTGAACCACTTCCAAGAGTTTGATTAGGACATTAAGGATGCCACTAGATTCAACCACCCAAGCACAAGGCAGCTTCAACTCCTGAATCAAAGGAAAAAAGAAAACAAACACCAACTTCTGTTCAGTAATCACAGGGGTGAACACAGAATTAAATTCAAATTCCACCTCTACATGTGCAAACTGTGATCTGAGGTGAGTTACTCAAATTCTCTAGGCCTTTGTTTCCTCACTGATCCAAGGAAATAGTAATTTCTACCTCCAGGGTAATTGTGATGATCAAATGAAACTATATATTCAAAGTGCCCAACACACTGCCTGACACATTAGTATGTACTTAATATGGAAACTCTTATTAC
>VMDR010031646.1:0-11970 GCA_007922815.1 Macrotus californicus | reverse complement strand
CACTTCATTAGTATTCACTGACTGTGGAAATGGGAATGAAAAAACTATCCCATGTCCTTCTTTATAGGAGCTGGAGAATGACCTAGCAACTTACTGGTGTTAGCCTTCTTGTTCTTCAAAGTGGAGAAGACAAACCCAGTGTCCAGGCATTGCTAAGACTGTGTAGTGCTGAACACGTCAGAGTGATGAATATTCCTTGGAACATTTTCCCAACAGGTCTCCTTAGGGGATGGCACTGATACTCAGTCTCCTTTGGGGTCTTCAGAGTCTCTGGTCTGTTTACCTTTTCCGGTGAGCAGACTCATGTGTATACGTGGTGTGCTGGATATAGTATTATTATTCGTGACTTACGTGTGCCGTGGTACAAAATAACCAAACCAGGAAAGCACCACTGAGACTACTGAGAAACTGTGATCACATTCTTGTTCTTCAATCTGCCCTCCATATTCCCCCTTCCTCCTGCCTTTAGCTCTCTCCTCCACAATTGAACCAAGGCTAAATTATAATCTGGCTGAAAGTGAACTTTATTACTTCTCTAAGACTATAGACTGTGGCTGGGACATATCTCCGTTCATGTATTCTACAAGCTTTCTTTGTCTTGATGTGATACATTTATAATACATGGCACATTATTGACAACACTTGTTTTAACTGATTCCCTGGATCTGAAGTGGGTCTTTGCAGTTTTCATGTGTGTTTCAGGTAATTCTGTTACAGATGGTACAATTTCAAGAAGTACCATTTAATCCTTGCATTAGATATAACCAACTACCTCTTCTCTTGACCTAATGTTTACTTACTTATTACACTATTCTATAGTTATTGATCCTCTACTGGCACCCAAAAGCAATATGCTGTGGAAAGAGTAGCGTTTACTCAGCTCCTCCAATTGATAACTTGTTCAGTAGAGATGACATATTGAGCTCAGAGCTATCAAACAGAGTGAGTGATGAGGAATAAAAGCATTGTACACATGGTCTTCGACCCACAGCCTGGAGTTAGGAGGCAGAGTTACCCATTACACTCAGTGACAAGTCACAAAACTAGTGATTTAAGCAAACCTAATCTTGTTTAGCTTGAGAAAATTACATGAGTTCTACAAAGAGTTACTGGTTTCAACATTATATTTAAAAAACAATGTAGTCATCAAAATTCCTAGTGATTGTTAGTCAAATTATTATATACAGCAAGGTGATTACAATTAGCATACTCACTAGTCAATTGTATAAAACACAAAAAATTGGAATGTTGAGAAAAAAATAGAAGCTATAGTCTTCAATATTTAAGGAACAGGAATTCTAAGTAAAAGAACCATTTAGAGTGTATTTCACAACTGTACAATGATACACTGAGAATAAAAAGTGGTCTGGAGTCAGCTATTGATTACAAAAAAATAAGGATGAATTGATGATAAATCATGCATGCTGCCTCAAATTTTAAATGATTTAATTTATTCTATATTGTTTGTGATAGTAGATAAAACATGACTAAAATTTATAATTACAACATGTCTGTTAATTTCAATTATTGCCTCATTGTGATAGGAATATTAGGACTAAAAAGCATTCTGTTTTTGCCCACTTCTTCCAAATGATCACTGATAGGAAAATGAAGCAGTTTTTTTTTTGTCTTCATCTTGTAGGCTACACATTATACTTCGAAATTAAATGCTATAAAGTAGCATATTTTGTTACATAATTTGTTTTTTTGAAGTAATAGGCACCACAGCCCAAGGCCACTAGAAAATAGGTGGTATATATAATACTGTAAGTAAGAAGTTCAAAAACGAGGAAGAGAGCAGCCCTTAAACATGCTTAATTTATTTGGGGGAGTAAGGTTCAGACTTAGAACACTTTATTCTGTTTATTCCCCTAGTGTGTGCCTCTGTGTGGACGCTTCATTTCAAAGAATCAACTGCAGAATTCTCTGGGTTTGGGGATGGAAAGAGAGACATGCCTGGGAAAACACATGCCACCTATAGGGAGAAACTCTCAGGAGCTGCTTTAGAGTGGACTGGGGCACCCAAGTGTCTTCCCCAAATGGGATGCATGTGTATATCTTTGCGTGTGTAAGCCCACTCATGTGAATTCCTTAAAAAGTCAAATAGAAAATAAGGACATATAGCCTACATATAAATGGACTTATAAGGTAAAAACTATTCTTCATTTGCTGTTTTTGTGTATATTATTGTATTTGATCTTTAAGTGAACCCTTTAAAGTAAGTTAAATTCAAAGTCTCCCTCACCTTTGAGTTCTATTCTTCTTCACCTAAAAACACACACACACAAAAGCCCCATCCAAAAAAATAATGCTGCTGCATACTCACTCTTCACAAAACTGCTTTTCTCAATTGCTACTGCTACTTTGGTGTCTCTAAAAGTTCAACTAACCTTTTGTGCAATGTAAGGCTATCACCAACCCATTACTGCATCAGTTAGTTTTTGCTGATTCTTCCTTGAAGTAACGTTAGTACCTGCCATTCACCCCATTTCCAACTGCATACCTCTTTTCCTGGCCTTGACCATGGTCCAGATGAAATGTGGCTATAGCTTGCTAGAAAATCGTTTTCCTGGATTTTCTCCATATGAATTTACCTTTTACATTGATTTGCAATAATAGAAAATGTGTTTTTTGTCCACATGGAGACAAGAGCCATCAACTCAATCTCCTAAATTCTAGCAACTGGATTCTCTCTCTCTCTCTCTTTCTCTCTCTCTCTCTTATCAACTGTCTCAATCTTCTCAGCCATTTTCTGACATTTCCTTTTCTTTCTTTGTCCTCTTTGTTCTCTATTTGCCATTACTTCTCTGTCATCTTACATACAATAAGGAGAAAAAAAGAGGAAAGAAAAAAATTAACATGGCAAAACCTAGAAGACTAAAAGAAGGAATGGAATGGAGACATAATCAGTTGAAATTTACAAGACAACAGTAAAACTAATAGCTCATATTTTAAGAATAAGCCTATGAGGTCTGTCCAAACTTTGTAAATTACCTCCAAAACAGAGTCTTGCCTCTTTTTTGGGGATGGTAGACGCCATGTAGCATTGCCGTTACTCTGAGGAGAGAACAGGAGATAGAGCAGTTTAAAAATACAGAGCAATGAAACTTTTAACTTGGAGAAGCTAAACCATGCTCCAAGGAAGCATCATCAACATCACCACCAGCGGTAGCAACAGGAGCAGCAGCCACTGCCACGACCAATACCTGCGAAAGGGCAGCAAGTCAGCAGCCAAAATGAAGGCTTGACTACTGACCTGAAGAATTTTAGGAGACCAGGAGGAGAAAAGAACTGCACCCAACGTAGTGGGCCCTTTGTGGGCAACCTTCATCCTGACATCACTGAGGAGGAAATAAGGAAACTATCTGAGAAATATGGGAAGGCAGGCGAAGAATTCATTCATAAGGATAAGGGCTTTGGCTTTATTCTCTTGGAAACAAGAACCCTAGCGGATATTGCTAAAGTGAAGCTGAACAAAATGCCACTCCGTGGAAAGCAACTGCACGTGCGCTTTGCCTGCCATAGTGCATGCCTTACACTTTGAAACCTTCCTCAGTATGTGTCCAACGAGCTGCTGGAGGAAGCCTTTTCTGTGTTCGGTCAGGCTGAGAAAGCCAATCATTATGGATGGTCGAGGAAGGCCCTCAGGAAAAGGCATTGTTGAATTCTCAGGGAAGCCACCTGCTTGGAAAGCTCTGGACAGATGCAGTGAAGGCTCCTTCCTGCTAATTACATTTCCTTGGCCTGTGGTTGTGGAGCCCATGGACCAGTTGGATGATGAAAAGGGACTTCCAGAGAAGCTGGTTATAAAGAATCAGCGATTTCACAAGCAGCGGGAGCAGCCACCTAGATTTGCACAGCCTGGCTCCTTTGAGTACGAGTATGCCATGCGCTGGAAGGCACTCACTGAGATGGAGAAACAGCAGCAGGACCAAGGGGACCGCAACATCAAGGAAGCTCACGAGAAACGAGATGGAGATGGCGGCTGCTCACCCTGAGTACCAGGTCACGCTAATGAGGCAGGATCTGATGAGGTGTCAAAAAGAACTTTGGAGCTGCACAACCAAGAATTGCAAAAACGAAAGCAACTGGAACTCAAGCAGGAAGAGTAGTGTAGGTGCCGTGAGGAAGAGATGCAGCGACAGCAGGAAGAAATGATGCGGCAATGCAGGAAGAGATGTAGCGACAGGAGGAAGGATCCAGGGAAACCTTGCCTGATGGGAGAGAGCAGGAGATATACATGGGCCAGATGGCTATGGGAGGTGCTATACGCATAAATAACAGAGGGCCATGGTCCCTGCTCCTGTGCCTGCTGGTATCCCGGCTCCTCCAGGACCTGCCACTATGATGCCAGCTGCAACCTTGGGATTGACCCCACCAACTACCAAACGCTTCGACCAAGCTGCTACAATGGAAGGAATAGAGGCAATTGGTGGAACCCCTCCTGCATTCAACTGTGCAGCTGCTGGAGCTAAATTTGCTCCAAACAAACGTCGCCAATACTAATAAAATGGCATCGTCTGGTTTCCCAAAACCCTCAAGAGAAGGACCCTTTTTGGACTAGCTGGAATTCTATCTAGCCTGGAAAAGTATTAGGGATTCCTCCCAAAAGTTAGGTCTTCCCTCACTGTACTAGGGAGTATGCTGGAGGCAGAGGGCAGGGGAAGGGTGATATTTAACAAATGAATTCTATGTGGTATATCATAATCATATGTGTGTGGTGCATTCCTGAAGTCTCATGTGATTATTGAAGGCCCGGGAGGGAGGGAACAATGGCAAAGTGGATCCAGTTAGAGCCCCCATTAATCTTGATCATTCCATTCTTTGTTTATCCCGTTGTATTTACTTCCTCATTCTTAGGTTCCCCAACCCCACAGACGGTGCCACATATACCACAAAACCCACCAACATCCCCAATGAACTTAGCCCCATCACTCCAGGTGGGAATTCAGGCCAATGTCCGCAGAAGTCACAGAGAACACACATACAGTTCTGTTACGTTCCGTACATTGTCCCTTCACATCCTAAGACATTTCCTCATAGAGACCATTTTAGTATATCTTTTAAGAAAATCTTGTGTTGACTTGCCCCCATCTTTTTGTTGAATCGTTTTGGGAATGGCCATTTTGTGTCTGATATTGCTGCTTACAACTTTTTTTTTTAAGATTTTATTTATTTTTTAGGGAAGGAAAGGGAGGGAGAAAGAGAGGCAGAGAAATATTAATGTGTGGTTGCCTCTCACACCTCCACCTGGGGACCTGGCCCACAACCCTGGCATGTGCCCTGAATGGAAATCAAACTGACGACCCTTTAATTTGCAGGCTGGCACTCAGTCACTGAGCCATGCCAGCCAGGGCGGTTTGCAGCTTTTCTTGATAGGCCTAGTGCAGTCTTGGGAACAGGCTTGCTGCGTGCTGAATGGTGGACAGTAGCTCTTAGCCTTGCCTATCTTAGGTAGTTACGCTGTGCATTTTTTTATTTCTGCTTATTTAAAACGTTTTTCTTTATTGAGATAAAAGTTGCCATTTTAACTATTTCAAAGTGTATAATTTAGTGATTTTTAGCAGATTCACAATACTGTGCAACCATCACCACTAATTCCAAAACATTTTTATTACCCCAAGAAGAAATTCTGTATTTATTTATTAAATAGTCCCCCTCCACTACCTCTACCTCTTGCAGTCATTAACCTACTTTTGGTCTTTATAAACTTGCTTATTCGGGACATTTCATGTAAATGGAATCATATGAGGTTTATATTTGGCTTCATTCACTTAACATAATGTTTTCAAGGTTCACTCATATTGTAGCATATATCAGTGCTTCATTATTTTTTATGGTTGAGTAATATTCTTTTTAAATGACTACACCACATTGTATTTATTCAACAGTTGATGGGCATATGGGTCGTATTTACCGTGAGTATTGTACATACTGCTGCTATAAGCATTTGTGTACAAGTTTTTATGTAAACGTATGTTTTCAGTTCTCTTGGGTATATACTTAAGAATGGAATTACTGTGTCATATGATAATTCTATATTTAACTTTCTGGGGAGCAGCTATTACTGCAGAGCAATAAAAATTTTCTTGAAATTTACTGAACCATTTTACTTCCCCACTAGCAATGTATGAAGCTTCTAATTTTTCCACATTGTCACCAACACTTATTTTCTGTTTCTTTTTTTAAATTACAAATCCTAGTGGAAGTGAAGTGTTATCTCATTGTAGTTTTGATTTGCATTTCCCTAATCCAAATGATGTTGAACATCTTTCCATGTGCTTATTGGTCATTTGTTTATTTTCTTTGGAGAAATACCTGTGCAAATCTTCTGTTCATTTTAAAATTTGTCTGTTATCATTTTAGTGTTGAATTGTAAGAATTCTTTATATATTCTGGTTAATAGACCCTCATCAGATAGCTGATGTGCAAATATTCTGCTATTCTCTTTGTTGTCTTTCCATTTCGGTGATAGTGTCCTTTGCTGCACACCTTCTAATGGAGTTCAGTTCATCTATTTTCTTATTTGTTGCATGTGCTTTTGGTATCATATTTAAGAGATATTTGCCTAAACCAAGGTCATGAGAAAATTTATACCCCAGTTTCCTTCTAAAAGTTTTAGAGGTTTAGTTCTTATATTTAATCTTTGATCCATTTTGAGGTAATTTTTGTATATATTCTGAAGGAAAGTTTCAAATTCATGTGGAAGAGGTTTCTCTTGCATGTGGATATTCAGTTCTTTCAGCAACATTTGTTGCAAAGGCTATCCTTTCCCTACTGGATGGTCTTGGTCCCTTTGGGAAAATCAGTATTTTCTTAATGTACTTTGGGATTCTGTGTTTAGGTTCATAACTGACCACGCTTTTATTTCAAGCAGTGTCAAAGCAAAATTTAACTGCTGTGGCTGAAGTCTCTTTTAAAGAAAAGTTTTGTTGAGCCAAACACGCTAGCTAAAAAGAAGACCAGTCTTGAGGGATGAAGTCTGAACCAGCTGCAGTATTGCTTGGTGGGAAAACCTGTATGTCCGTGGTCCCAGAGTGTGCAAGCATTTTTATACCTCCTGCAGGAGGGCAAGGGAAGGGGAAGAAAAAGGTAAGCCAAGTCATCTGAAAGAATTTATGGTAGCTATAGACAAAAGGGGTGGCAAAAGTGAAGCAGGGTCAGCTCTGGGCAGGCGCATAGCCCACAAGGAGAGTGGCTCCTTTGGATTGGGGCGCCAGTAATCTGGAAAGTTGATGAATAAACATGCTGAGGCTCCTGGGGTTCAAAGGCACCTGGCTGTTCTCTCTTTTGGATAGTTGAGGAAATAGCTATCTGGAAGTTAATCCAGAAGTTCCAACAGACATACGGGTGTATGAATGTGAGCAGTCTTGGGTTAGCTGGTCCATAGCTATTAACAGGCTAACTGTTCTGTTTCTTTCTTTTGCTCTCTGGCCACTGTAATTTAATTTAGAACATCTCTCAGGAATGTCCTCCTTGTCAGCAACAACAACATGAAATGTATTACCTGAAGGCAGAATTAAAAATGCTTTCTACATTTAAAAGGTGTTATTGGTAAACAGGAAAAATTAGAGGAAATAGGAGCTTTCACAGAAGAAAGTTTCATAGAATGTGATCATCCAGGTCACACTAAGCCCAGAAATAGCCTAGGCAAGGTGAAAGATGTTTCTCAGAATCTTTCTGCAGTGAAAAGAGAGCATTCCTTTCCTTGTCTATGAGCACTAACAAGAATCTACAGAATAAAAACATTAGATACCTTTTACTGAGAGCTTACTGTTCCAAGTACTGTATTAGGTTTTTCTTTATTTCATTTAATTCTTAATAAACCCTATATTGTGCTGTCTTATTTCAGTACAACTTGAGTCAAGTAGTCATTTCCAAAGGTGATTTTTAAAAAAGTATTTATTTCTAGGAGAAGGAGGTAAGGTAATAAGGATAGCAGGACAGAGAAAAGGAAGAAGCCAAATAAAGATGGGATTTCAAGAATTATCCAGGAGAAGATGCTTCAGCTTGATCTCACAGAGGGGCTCTGGAGTGTAAATTGCAACCCTAATGTATCCACCATGAGATCAGTGAACTTCGCTTTTATTCTCCCTACACATCAGTCATGAGCTAAGGGCTACCAAGGAGGTATGTAAACACTGACTCACTTGGACTTTCTCTGTCTGTGGACAATGGTGGTCTGGTAACCAAGGCACTTCCCCCAAAGAGTCTCAGGTGCTCTCAGATAGTGCTGGTGAAGCTGGTTTCTGAAAAAAAAAAAAAAAAAGGAGAGGGGCGGGGACAGAAGCTGGGAGAACGGTGTCAGAAAATGTGAGAAGGATCCAAGGGGATCTGAGCAGAGCAGCCACAGTCTGCTATAGACAGGTACTAAATTTTCCAGTTTAGAGAGAGGGAACTGAAAGGTTAAGTGGCCAGTCACAATGAGAATGAGTGCATCTGACTCCAAATCCTTTTCCTTTCCCCTTTCCTTTGGGAATTTCAAGAATCTCCTTTCTCAGATAGCACTGTGCTTTTTTTTCTTAAAACAGAATAATGTTTTTCAGATATTCTTAGGATCAAATTGCATGCAGAATTTTGTATGTATACATGTGAATGTATTTATAGGCTTTTTTCTCCCTGGGGGGAGAGTCTATGATGTAAACAAATTTCTTAAAGGAAATATAAAAAACAAAATGTTATGAATCACTATTTTAAGAGGTTGTCTCCTCTTATTATTATTATTCTACTTTGCTTATTTTCTTGTCTAGTATATTATAACTTGTTTATCACCATATGTCTCTAAAACTTTGGTCTCTTGGACTGATATTAATCATAAGTGGCAATTGAGGATGACAACAGGTCCCTACTCCGCATTTTGACACTGCTTTCACTGCTTCTCATAAATTTAGGAAGGATTGGCATTAATTCGTCTTTAAACATTTAGTATAATTCACCAGTGATGCCGCTAGTCCTGGGCTTTTTTTTTTGTTAGAAGTTTCTGAGTACTGATTCAACCTCTTGTTACAGGTCTATTTAATTTCTGTTTCCAACTAGAAGCTCAAAGAGCTTACACATTATTTTGTTAGGCAAATGGTTTACTTAAAATTAAGACAAAAAGTTCACTGAGGTCCTTAAATGATCTTGGTTTGTGTTTCCATTGATCAATTCAACTCGATAATTGCCAGATACTCACTTTCTATCAGTGCAACTTACACACACACACACACACACACACAATCAACCTGGATACCAAATTTTTAAAAATTCAAAAATAAATCCCAGTATTTTTCTAATATTGCTCTTTTGATTATGTGACCTAAGTGGGCAGACCTTTCATGTACACACAGTTAATCACTGGAACTCCCTTTATAGAAAGAGTCTGGGAGTGTGTCTCTGTAAAGTGGAAACATTCTGAACTTCAGTGTTACAGATCTAAGCCTCACTGCCTGAGAAAGTTTGGAGGCTTTGGGAGGCTTGGGTAGAGATCCTTGTGCAGAGTTGTCCCTGGGGGACTGTAGTTTCAGACCCTTGGGTGCCTGGATGGGTGGCTGGATCCAGCCTGAGCCCAGCTGCTGGAAGTAGGTAAGGAGAAGGTCTTAGACGGAGAGGTAATGCCTTCTCTGAAAAATGGGAAAGTTGTAAATATACCCATGATTGTGGCTGCATAGGCCAGGCAATGCTCTTAGGCTGTATTACTTATCCCCATAATTCCCCTTCAGCTCTCTACCACCTTGGGCCTCATTTTGTTTTCTTCCATGTTAAATTTTGATATAATGTAGTAATATTAAATTCAAGTTCAGGGATGTTTTCTCTTTCTAATATTCCAAGACAGCATGACAGGCTGTGGCTTGGGGTGAGGCAATGTGCACCAGACCAAGATCCTGGATCTTTTTGGATAGTGCTAGGCATTTACTTGTCAAAAGAACAGATGATGAAATGGAAAATTATGTGGCAGACAACAGCCACCCCAAGTCTCTACTAATTTTCTGTCTTAAAAGGAGTACACATTATCATTTTCAACATGTGTGACTCTTGCCGTTTTGGATTGAAAATGAAATATTGCGATTTCATTTCCATTTCAGCAAGTGTCTGTGGCACTACCCAGAGTCATAGAAGATGAGAAACTCACAGGGTTGTGTTTAAGTCACAGACTACTGTCAGTAGGAGCGAGTGCATCTTTTCCTCCAAGCTCAAGGCCAGAATCTCTGGGAAAGGGAAGCCTGGGATTCTGAGTGCTTGTGCATCCGAGAACAGGGCAGTCGGGACACATGTGATGCGATGGTGTCTGTCCCCGAGTCACGGAGGAGAGCCCTCACCAAGCCCTAGGATTGCCCCGGGAATAAAAAAACCCGGCCCAGGTTGTGCAGAACTGAACGGTGCTCTGGGGTCCTCCTCTTCCTGGCTGGGGCTCACTCTCAAGGCTGCCAGGCGACGCGTCGTTTGTGTCTCCCGAGAGTAGGGACGCAGACATCTGCTCTTCCTCCCAAGAAGACAGTGGATCTTTTCCTGGTCTTTCTGGGAGCTTCTGGTATGAGAAGTGTCCTCCAGCCCAGAGCAAGCTGAGAGGAAGGAGGGGGAAGGAAATGTGGGGAATGGGACTCCATTGCTTTGGTGAGACGCGCGCAGGTGAGGATGCCAGTTTCGAGCTGTGCTCCAGTCAGGACCGCAGACAGGTGGAGTAAGGCAGTCCCGCCTCGGCCCACGTTGTTCCCAGGGCGATCTGAGCTGTACATGTGCAAGGCTCTCCTTCTCCACGCCGACGCGGGGATCCCGAGCCTGAGGCCCCCACCCCTGTAGCCCGGGTCCCCAGCCCCGCCCCGCCCCGCCCCAAGCTCAAGGCTCCACCGGGAGCGGGCGAGCAGCGGTGCCCAGGTCTCCTGCGGCCAAGAAGATGGCCAAGGTCCCGGAGCTGGAAAACGCCTTCCCGCAGGCGCAGCCTTCGCCCCAAGTTTCTTCCGAGGTCCAGGACGAGTGTTGCGTGCAGCTCCTGGGCAAAGGCTTGCTCGTTTATCCCCAGGAAAGGGTGTACCTGGCGGCTGAAGCGCAGCCCAGAGGCGCGCTGGGCAGCAGAGAGAAAGAAGACTCAGAGCAGCGGATGGGAGTTAAATCAGGTGAGTGCTCTGCTCCCTCCCGGGGATCTGATTGGAATCGGGACTGATATAGTCTAAAAAAGGCATCCCATAAAAAAAGTAATAAACACACTGCAAACATACAAATATGTAGAATATTCTGTTTGGATCTTTGTATTTCCCCTAGGGAAATATTTGTTAACTAGAAATTAAGGGACTTTACATGGTTGTCCTCCCAACCCCCCATAGGCCACCCCGTTTGACGCAAAGGTACATTAAAAGGCTACACAATTGATTTTATATTCTGACTTTCTGTATCATCTTTTCAAATTGCAATCAGAAATGCATTTAAGCAATGGTAGTTTTTCCTCTGAAGAAGAGGATTCGGACAGTCGCGACAGCAAGACCAAAGCAGCAGATCCGCACCTGTGTCAGAAGAAAACCATCACACAGATTATGAAGGATAAGAAGAAGCAGACCCAGCTCACCCTGCAGTGGTAAGACCCCCCGACCCCCCACCCCCGCAGGGGTGCACTGAAGCGCCTGTTGAGTTTTAAAAGTCAGTATCTTCAGAATCTTTGCTTTTCTCATTTTGCGTCTCCCTTTTTAAACTTTTTGTGGGAAGTTTAAAGGACCAATTAGAAATTTATTCCAAATGTTTTTTTTACTGAATATTTGGCATAGAGACGTGTTTTGGTGCTGATGAAAAATGAACTACGATACAAATAAAACCACGTCACGTTCTTCATTATTGACTAAAACTATAATTCATTCAAATGTAAGCAATAATGGGTGGTTTTATGACTTACTTGCTTAACATGAAATCAGTTTGCTCCTGTGTATTTGTTTTTTGGTAGTTTTGTGTTTATAAAATATGATTCTTAAAAACAACGTGGAGGGATGAGGACCTTAACATTGC
>VMDR010031645.1:0-11980 GCA_007922815.1 Macrotus californicus | reverse complement strand
GTTTGTTTTTTTTCCATAAGATGGCTCTACTAGCGCTTGGTTGTCTTTAACTTCATTTAACACACTTTTGTTAGAATGTATTGTGACAGCTGTCCTGTCAGCATGTATTTAAAAAAACTTATCAATAGGTGCCTCGTTAGCGCAGTAGGTAATGCATCAGTCTCATAAAAAAAACTTATCAAAATTGCTGGATCTTTGTGTAACCTTTTTAATATTGAAGATGGAAGGAAGGAAGTGACATTTTTGGCATATTATGCTTTATTATTTCAAAAAAAAGGAAAAACGCAACTGAAATGCAAAAAAAGACTTGTGCAGCGTATGGAGAAGGTGCTGAGACTGATCGAACGTGTCAAAAGTGGTTTGCAGTTTCGTGCTGGAGATTTCTCACTGGATGATGCTTCACAGTCGGGTAGACCAGTGGAAGTTGATAATGATCAAATTGAGACAGTAATTGAGAAAAATCAACATTATACCATGCAGAAGATAGCTGACATACTCAAAATATCCAAATCAATAAAGTTATTAGTGAAAATAAAAAATGTGTCTTCATTTTTGGGAAGAAAAACACTTGAACTTTTGGCTAACCTAATACTTTAACCACAATTGTACAAATGAGGAAATTGTGTCTCAGAGGGTTCAGTTACTTGTCCAAGGTCATCCAACCAGTCTATTGCCCAGGACTTGTACTTGGGCAGAGTCCAGAGCCCATTCCCTAAGCACAGCATAGTAGAGAAGATAAACATAAATAAAATAATCATATAAATTAATGTGTGTAAATACAAACTGTTATAATTTCTATAAAGCAAATTAGAGGATGCTATGATCATAAAACAGATACCTGGTAAATGTCCTAAAAGAAAGAGAGAGTTTGTTTGACCCCAGAAATATGTGGAGGACATTCAGGGCTGTTGCAATACACATCATGTTTAATACCAAAACCCTCAAATGGTATAAAAATAAAATTAAAAAAATGCAAAGTCACGAAAGGAGAACAGACTGGGTGGTGAGCACATAAAGATGTTATAAAGTTGTACACCTGAAATTTATATAATGGTATTAACTGATGTTATCCCAATAAATTCAATACTAAAAATATCTTAATTAAAGAAAAAACAGATAACCTGACCTAGTCTGAGAATTTGGGAAGGCTGTCAAAGGGTTGAGGGTGAGGGGCATCGCCTGGGTTAGAAGGACCACAGGCTGTATACACAACTGACCCATGAACCAGAAAAAAGCAGAGATGAAAACAGGTATATGACCGGCTACTGCTCAAGTGTTTTTCTGAGAACCCTGATTTGTAAGGCCCCCAGAGATGACTTCTCTGAAAGTCATCAGTTTGATAAGGATGGAGTGTTCCACTCTAGAGGAATGAATTGGGAAGCCCTGGAAGAGGGAAGAAAACTAACAGTTAATTATGCTCCCCTTTATTACAAAAAATCCTCAGAAGTTGTCCAAATTTGTGATCCACATTTCCCCTCCTCACATCCCCTCTCGACTACTCCACAGAGCTTCTGGCATCATCGCTCTGCAAATGCTTTCTCAGTCAGCAATGACTGTCGCGGTGCCAAGTCTGCTGGTCAGTTTTCAGCATTCATTCCTTCAAGCTATCAGCAGTGTTTGAGAGAGCTGACTCTCCTTCCTCCCTAAAACACTTTCTACATTTGGCTTCCCAAATACCACACTCTCCTGGTTTTTCTCCTACTCTACTGGCTACTCTAGCCCTCTGTGTTTTTTATTGGAGCCTCCTCTCATCCCTGAGCTCTGAATGCTAAAATGCTCCACGGCTTAGCCCGTGAACTTACTCTCTTCCCCATCTATACTCTTTCCCTAAATGATCTCAGTATCATGGCTTCAAATACCATCGATATGCTGACAATTCTTAAATGTATGTTTCTACCTAGACCTGACTCCATCCTGAACTGAAAGATCTTTGTACCCAACTGCCTACCGAATGTATCTGTTTAGATAGATAGATGAACAAAATTCTAGAGCTAGGCTCCCCAGATTCAGATCCTACCTTTGCCTTGTACTAGTTGGGCAAGATAATTTCTCTCTGTCTCAGTTTCCTCAAATGCAAAATGAGTACAATTTTATTAATCTATCTCAGAGCTGCTTAAATGAGTTAACCTATTGAAAGCATGTCTCCTATAGCATCTGATATCTTCCGAGGAGCATATGGTTAGCTACAGATAGGCATCCCCAAACAGAATTATTCTTCTTTGCAACTCCTCATCTCAGTTTATGGTATCTCCAGTCACCTAGTTGTGTAAGCCAAAACTTTCTCAAGCAAAAAATGAAGCTCTTCTCTCACACAACTGTCCAATCAGCCAATCCCGTCAGCATCACCTTCCTATACATCTCAACTCTATCTCAGCAGTTCAACTTCAGTCTAACTTACTAGATACTCTCACCTGGAGTATTGCAAAAGCTTACTATTGGTCTCCCCACTTCTAGACTTGCCCCATATAGTTTATTCTCCCCCTGCAGCCAGAGTGATTTGGTAAAGGGTGAGCTATTCACTCCTCTGCTCAAAACCCTCCAGTGATTTCTCACAGCACTCAGAGTAAAAGCCATGTGGCCAAGAGGACCTGGCCCTTCCTGTCACACACCTCCTCCTAGTCTCATTATCCACGTCTACACTCTCTGCTCCTTTCTCACTCCTCATCGGGAAATCTTGCTTTTGCTCAAAGTCACCACATATGCTCAACCAGGAATCAAATTGGCTTGCTCCCTCACTTCAGTCAGATCTCAACTTAAGTGTCACTTTATCAGTGAGTTTTCCCTGCTCCTTCTTATATGAAACAGAATACATGCCCATATGTTCTCTGATCCCTGGCTCTAGTTTTTTACAGCACTCACCCATGTATTGTATTTGTTTGTTATTACCCACTCGGCCTCCACAAGAACTTAAACTCCATGTGGTACAGCCTCATGATATTCACGGCTCTATCTCCACCACATATAACAATACTTGGTATTATAGCTGTTCAAAAAAATGTTTGTTGAACAAATGGACATTTTTTTTTCTGGGAAGGTTGTTAATTCCAGAATTCTTAGGAAGCTGTTTTTATTTTTCCTAATCAGTCCACATGTTCCCACTCCTACTTAACCTTAATATAATATTTGTTCATGCTATGCCTCACATTAAAGATCTGACTGTACTATTAACACACTAGATTATGCTATTTAATAAATAAAGACACTGAAATTAAATAATAGGCTGTTTCCTATGAAAACAACAACTGTCCCTTTAATTGATCTCTGCATCCCCTTATCCAATGTGAAAAGTATGATTGATAGGTTCATCTATGGTGCAGTGCTGGCCAAAATAGAGTTAGCACACTAGAGCCCATCTTTCCCACCAAATGCAACTAAATAATTCTAAACAAATACAAGCAAATACTGGAGGATTCTGAAATGTAAAAGATGCCAAGCAGATTAGAGAGAAAAGCCCAAATTTAAAGACCAGTAGGGTGATGATAAGATTCCTATTGTTTTTCCTTTATTTTCTACCTTTGCCCAACATGTGGGCTGAATTGGGGAGCTCCATCATGGGCATGCACTACAGAACACAAAGAAAACCCATCTTTCTTGCAAGAGGACCAGGAAAAGAGGCCCCTTCTCAGCCCTTCCCCAAGGGCAGCCATTATCACAGAGCTGTATGGTTATGGCGGAGGCAGGGTGAGCGCCTTAAACTCTGAGTGAAAACCTATACCTTGGAATAAAGAACTAGGAAAATACACCTTTGTTGTACAAAGAGTATGGGGAGGGAAATTTCTGCTTTCTTTTCTTTTCTTTTTCCAACTGTTGCTTTTTCTGGAGAGGAGCCTTATCACCTAGAACTATAGATAGTTCAAGAGAATCCCACCTGAGAGAACTCCACATTTCTATCTAGAAGAGCTAGGAAGAAAGAGTCCCTAGGAGCCAGAGAATGTGAAGCAATCCTAGTGAGGCTAGAGCTGGAAGAGGTCACCTACTTCTGGGTATGAATCAACACAAGTCTCAGGCTTACTCCCAAACTGTGCGTGTGTGAAATATAACCAAAGAAGAAAAACAAAGACTTTGAGAACCGAACATGTATATAAATTATTGTTCATGCCCCAAACTAACTGCCTGAGTGGCATACGCAAAGGGTAGACCCAAAAAGCATTAAAAATGCTTTGAAAAGTGAAAAGATACTCACTTGTAGAAATTTAAACAAAATTTATAGCTGAACCTAACTGGACAACTGCCTCCTAAAAATAAAAACAAAAATCATTATTTGGAGGATTTTAACAGGACTGCAAAAATGCAATGTAGAATATAAAATTCCAAATTTCTGAACATGTGACGAATGAGCAAAGTTGACCAAATTTCTAGGTAAAATATAATTAACATATATCAACCCAGGAATGACCAAATATTAAAATTATCAGCCAAGACATTTAAGCAGCTATTCTAACCATCCTACAAGAGATAAAAATGAAACACTCTTGAAATGAATAGGAAGATATAACTTCTCTGCAGAAAAGTAGAAAATAGAAAAGAAACAAATAGTAATTTTAGAACCCAAAACTAAAATGTCTGAAAAAGTTTGTTAGATGAATGCAATAACAGACTGAAGATGAAAGAGAGGGAAAAATCAGTACATTTAAAAATCAATCAGTTGAACTTATATAATCTAAACAATACAGAGAAAAAAGATTCAGCTAAATGAACAATCTCATGGACCTGTGGGACAATATCAAAAGACTAAATACTTATGTGCAGTTTACCCTTGAACAATGCAGGGGTTAGGGATGCTAACCCCTAAACAATTGAAAATCTGTGTATAACTGTTGACTCTTAACTACAAATAGCCAACTGTTGACTGGAAGCCTTACCAATAACATAAAACGTCAATTAACACGTATTTTGTATGTTACATGCATGATATGCTGAATTCTCACAATAAAGTCAGCTAGAGAAAAGAAAGTGTTATTAAGAAAATCATAAGAAAGAGAAAATACATTTACAGTATTTACTGAAAAATCCACATATAAGTGCATCCACACAGTTCAAATCTGTGTTGTTTGAGGGCCAACAATAATTGGATCCCCTGAAGGAGAGGAGAAAGAGATCAGTGCAGAAGTAAATATTTTTTAAATAATGGCAGAGCCCTGAGCAGTGTGGCTCAGTTGGTTGAGCTTCGTTCCACAAAGCAAAAGGTCGCAGGTTTGATCCCAGGTCAGGGCATATGCCTGGGTTGCGGGTTTGGTACCTGACCGGGGCATGTGTGAGAAGCAACTGATGGATGTTTCTTTCTCACATCAGTGTTTCTCTCCCTCTCTTTCTCCCTTTCCTCCTCTCCCTCTAAAAATATAAACTAAATAAAATGTATTTTTTAATTGTTGTTCTATTCCAGTTGCCCCAATTGTCCCCGTTACTCTCCCTTGCTCTGCCCTCCTAAAGTTAATCCTCATCCTGTTGTCCACGTCCATGGATCACTACTACCTGTTCGCTGATTAGACCCTTCCCTTCCTTTCCTCTTTTATCCCCCTCCCTCTCCCCTCTGCTCCTATCAGTCTGTTCTTTGTTTTCACACCTCTGGTTCTATTTGGTTCATTTGTTTGTTTTGTTCATTAGGTTCCTCTTACAGGTGAGATCATGTGGTATTTGTTTTTCACCACCTGGCTTATTTCACTTAGCATAATGCTCTCCAGTTCCATCAAGCTGCTGTGAAGGGTACTGTCGCAGTCCCATCCGGCAGGACTGCATGTCGTTGTGGAATGCTTGTCCTATATTCCCGGACAAGTGACAAACAAATTCACATGGACTAAAGGAATCCGGTGGAGAAAAAGAGATTCGTGGCTGATCTCTCAATGATCAAGAGAGAGGGTCGCCTGCGTGGCCGATCTCTCAGAGAAAGAGGGCCCCGACCCCTTGCCTCGACAGGCTTTTATTGAAACTCCAGGTACATTACATTCAGGATGGTCCTCATTTACTATGCATAGGTTTGCTTTAGGTGGTTAACTATTATAAATAGCAAAGAAAAGAATGTTGTTAATCAGAGATAAAATACAAAGTGGAAAGGTGGCTTAGCTAGTTACATATGTACTTTGGAAGTCTGGCCCAAATCAAGTAAACTTCTGCTGTCTCCATCCCCGGTGAGGGAGTTTTTTGCAAGAGCAAGTTTTAAAGTGGCCTAGGAATAATGCATGTCTGATTCCCCACGGGAAAACTATTCATGGATGGTCCTTGCACACCATGAGCTTCTGGTCTGCGTTCAGAACCAGAGCTGAGCCATGAGTTTATATCACACATGAATAGGTTCCCTATAGGGTAGGAGTTCCTTCTTTCTTCCTGCTATGTAGTATTCCCTTGTGTAAACGTACCACAGTTTTTGATCCACTCATTTACTGATGGGCACCTAAGCTGTTTCCAGCACTTGGCTACTGTAAATAGCACTGCTATGAATATAGGGGTACATAGGTTCTTTTAAATTGGTGTTTCCTGATTCTTAGGATATAATCCTGTTATTAAGCAGTTTGGCTAGACTGCTGTTTGTTTCTTGATTTGATATGACATGGTGTCACAAAGTTGGAGTCAAGGGTCTATAAACTCCAAATGATAGTGAAATGACCAAAGCGCCTGTTGCTTTCCTCAAAACTGTGGTTAACCCTTAACAATACAGGTGTGAGAAATTTTTATCACTGCATAACTTCACAAATACTTTGAGTAGACCGGTTTCTGCATTTAATGGACTCTTGATGCCATCATATTTGCAGAACTGGAAAGATTTATTGGTGTGACTATTCTCTTCAGCAAGAGGGAACTTTGGTTTGGTTCCCTGCATGTGAAGAGTCCTTTCTTGCCCTGGACTCCACTTGTGGCTGTGGGCAGAAGGCTGCCAGCCCTGCTTTGCAGACACAGGTTATGGGTATGTTAGGTGCCATCACTAAATTATTTTCTAGTCCTTAAGTACAATGTATCATTGTAATCTGTCTTCAGCTATTTTATCCAAAATAAACTTCTGAAAAAAAATAATGGTGAAAACTGTCTCAAATTTTGTGAAAGACATAAATTTACAAAAATCAAGGTTAATGAACTTCAAACTGGCTAATAAGTTCAAAGGGCCACTACGTTCGCATACAATAAAACTTCTGGAAGCCAAAGAAAGAGAAAAAAATTATTAAAAGCCACTGGAGAAAATTGGCTCATTATAGAGAAGGGAACAATTATTCAAATGACTGCAGATTTCTTGTCAAAAAAACACTGAAGCCAGAAGATAGTAGATCATCACACTTAAAATGCTGGGGGGAAAAAAGAACTGTCAAAACAGAATAATGCATCTCTAAAAGTAACCTTTAGAAATGAAGGTGAATAAAGACATTATCAAATGAAGGAAAACTAGGCATTCATTGCCAGAAGATTTACCCTGAAAGAAATGCTAATGGAAGTTCTTCCGACTGCTGGTAAATGATTCCAGAAGGAAATTTGAAACTTCAGAAATAAGAGTAATATAGATGGCAAATATCTGGGGAAAATAATAAACAGTTTACCATATCTTAAGTTTTAAAAAGTGTTTATAGTTGTTCATATGGAAACAATACAAGAATAATAAATGATAGCACAAGAATAAACTCTGTTTCATGTACTCACAACTGTAAACCTACTTTCGCCCACCCCTGTACATGTGCTGGCTACAGTAGGAGCAGCCCTTATAAATCATGAGATGCACTTAAAACAGAGGTCACACGTTGTGGAAATACAAGATATAAGGATCCTGGGATCCTTACACCATCAGCACCGCCAGATCTAGTCATTCTGAGTTTTATGTCATTTGCAGCTTTGTCTGACTTGGACTATTATAAAAATTTATGTTAATATACCTGTAAGAGAGGTTTTAGCCAAGACTGCAAGGGTGAAAAGGAGCCAGGCTTAGAAAAATAAAGAGAAAAAGAATAAAACAGTTCAGGCATTAAGGCACAGCTTGTGCAAATATTTGAGGCAAGAAAGAATACAGTGTGTGTGAAAAATTCAAAGAAGACAACTATGGCTGATAATTTGTGAAAGCAGTGGAGTGGTGCAAGGTAAGATTTTGGACATAGGAAGGGAAGGAGTCAAATCACAAACGTGAGAGGTTTTGATTTCACTCTAAGTACAGTGGGAGGCCACTGAAAGAGTTTAAGTAAGGAAGAGATGATCCAATTTGTACTTCCCCTGGGCAGCCGTGAATGACTGCCCGCTAGTGACTGACTTCCAGGGGCTGCTGTCTAGCCTTCTGTATTAATGTCAGCTGAGCCCTCTGGGCAGTTTTCTTGGACAAGTGTGCTTTTAAGACACATCAGGTCTGGCTCCCTCCATCAGGATGCACATACTCTTTATGGACCCCAGTGTTTATAAAGCTAACTCTCTACAGCACTCTCTGCTTGCCCTGCCACCACAAACACTCCAGCCAACCTTTTGCTTTTAAATAAATGTGTAAGCATGGAAACAGTGTCCTGTGTACTGTAAGAGCCAAGGGACACATGTCAGCCTCATCTCTCTAAGTGGTTCCTGAAGTTCCCCTGCCTCGACTTGGAGAAAGAACAGGGAAAAACCACAGCTTTCTGCACCTAGTCTATAAAGAAATCCTCACTCTTGAAACTCTAACCTCTACTGAATTTGTTTAACACATATAGACTAAAGTTGGATGATCAGCTAATGCTGATAAAAGCAAAATTTGGCCACTTCTTTTGCAATAATTGTCAAGCACCTCAATTATAATATTGGGTACCTTACAGTTATTTTTCTCAGATCAGTGTCTCAGCTGAAATTCAAAGGCTAGGAAAGTACAATTATAACATATTTCAAAAAGGTGTGATTTGATTCCAAAAATATAATTATTGATATTTAAATACCAGATGCAACATTTTATTCATTTAGTTGAAAGTATTTTTGAAATATTTTTAAGGAACTACTATATTCAAGTATTATCCTAGATTCTGAGGACATAAAATGGAAAAATCTCAAGTTACAATCTAGTGAGGAGACAAATATAGACATAATTATTCTCTGTATATAAAGTATATTATTCTGTATAAATATTCAATGCATAAAAGTTATGTGTTCTACATGTATGACATGAAAATGCAATCCAGGGATATTTAGGAAAGGACAGCAAAGCATCAGTAGGGCCTTCTATATAGTCCTTGATCAGAGAAATGAATGGCTGGAAGACCACAGTTGAGGAATTTTTAAGACAGATCACAGAAAATATTTTGAGCTAAACAAAAAATTTAAAGTCTTCATTAGAAATAGGGCTAAGTATCAGTAACTTAGTTGGGCATCAGGAAAAGGGAGAACCAGGAACCCGAAGAAAAGGAAGTTGTCTCTAGAAGCAGAGCAGAGAGCAGTACACCATTTTATCTGTGGGGTGATGAAATCTTTCTCCCTGGAGTAAGCTGCTTCTAAGATACAGATAGAAACATTCCATTTCTTTTGCTGGGGCTATTATAGGTGCCGACATATTACTTACTACTTATAAAAAAGTAAAAGAGAAAATAATTAATTTTTCCTGGAAGTGAGGATGTTATGATAGACGTGACACTACAAAAAGAGTGATATTAAATGGAGTATATAAAGATAAGCGAATCTCACCAGGTAGAGAAGGGGGAAGAAGTGTTGGGCATATGTTGCTTTGCCTGTGCTGTGTTTCATCTTTCTTCCTTCGGAGAACCAGCCTGTCTTCATTCCTTGTCCTCTTAAAGGGATTATTAATTAACAATCCTGTTCCCCATCCCGTTTCCAAAGCTAAATAGAATCTTTTTATTAAAGATTTAAGTAGAATAAATATGTTAAGTGGGAGATGATATGGGGAAATCAAGTGTTAAAGATTTTAGCTTCAGTCATAGTTGATAGGCTTAAGTGACTAATACCTATGGAAAGCTGTTATTCCAGGAACTGGAATGCATGACCACTTGACTGCAGGAAATCAGCAAACAATTCTGCCTTCTGTCCCAGGGGGTGTACAAGTGATAGAGATGGTATCTGAGCCACCTGGTGCAGATAAAGAATTGTTGATCAACAGATAAAGAAGTGCTAGAAAAATTGCCACTGGACTGCAACTCTTATCCAATTAACCTTTTTCCCTAACTCCTTACCTGCTCTTTCCTCTCCTTATAAAAAGGTAGGTTTGAGATGAGATGTTAAGTGGTTTTTGAGGCTATATAACCAGCTGTCTTCTCGGATCACCAACATCTGAGTAAAACGTCTATAAAGATTCAATCCTCGGCTCTATTTATTGGTTCTGGTAGTGACAAGCAGCAAGAACACTGACTTTCCTGGTTTAAGACGAAAAGGGTACAGAAAAGTTTTACCTACTTAAATATTTTCAATGTTTTCCTTTCTAACTCATCCTCATTTGCACATTGATATTCTCATTCAGACTAATATTCATGGATGGCAATCAAGGTGTGAGCCACAGCTGGCAACAAGGTTGCTACAAGAGTTTAGCCATCTTTGAAGTTAAGAGGCAGACAGCCCATGAAAGTCTGTCCTCACTTCTGACTCTAACTGCATGTTCAGAGGTTCTCAAAACCACCCTCAGTTTGATAATTTACCTTGAAGTTTCATAGAACTCATTGAAAGCTATTATACTTACAATTATGATTTATTACAGGTAAAGGAGTCAGACTCAAATTAGCCAAGGAAGAAATGCAGGGGTAGAGTCTGAGGAAGTACCAAGTGTGAGGCTTCCATTGTCTTTGCCCAGAGGAGCCCGGACACTTCTCTTTCCCAGTGTCAATGTGTAACAATATGCTTGGAGAACCTCCAAGCACGGACACTTGTTCAAGTCTCAGTGTTCAGAGTTTTTATTAGGGCTTCATATGTAAACATGATCCCATGACTACCCACATGGTTGATCCCAGTCCTCAGGTTGATTGACACCATATGACCCAAAGGCCTACCCTAAATTATAATGTGGGTCTTTTGGGTGTGACTAGTCCCACCCTAAACCATATTGTCAGACTATTCAGTGTGACCCAAGTCCCCCAAGAAAAAAAGGACACTTTAACGGATGCAATATTTGAAAGATTACTCAGAGATTATTTCCCAGAAGCCAAGGGTAAAGGTCAGATCCATTTTTGGACCAGGTTAAATTCTACATGTCTACCAAGGTTTTGACATTTCTCAGCTCTACTCAGGAATAATCTACTTCCCAAACTTACTCAAGTGGTTGGCAGCAGGGTCCAGGTGCCTGTGGACTCAGACTGAGGGCCAAAGTTCCTCACTGGCTATTGTCTAGTCTGCCCTGAGTTTTTGCCACATGGTCCTCTCTGAACTTGCAATTTACTTTTCAAAGTGAACAAGTCAAGAAAGCAAGAAGGAAAAGTGCCAGTGAGAGTACTAGCAAGATGGAATTCACAGTATTTTGTAACGTAATCATAGAAGTGATATGCCATCACTTTTTTCTGTACTTTGTTCATTAGTAGCAAGTCATTTGGGTTAGCCCACACTCAAGAAGAGATTTCACAAGAACATGAATACAAGGTGACAGGAAGTATTGGCAGCCATGGTACAAGCTGCCTACCATAGTAAGCTTAGGGGAAGAAGACAGGAGAGGGAGAGGTTGATGGTAAAAGCAAGAAGGGTAATTAATGAATCAACTTACCAGAGGTAGAAGGAAATGTGTTGAGAACACAAGCAGGAAGGGAAGATGCTAAACATAGAAAAAAATGAATGAGGATTAATCATGAACTTTTCTTTGGTTCAGTTGTTAAAGCTCCATACAGTCTTATATTACATTCTTAATTACACATTGCCATGAAAAGCTGCATGAAAATTCCTTTTACTACATAGGAAAGTCGCTCCTTCTCAAGGAACTAGACCTCCCCATTGCTACTGAACTAGTTGTTTAAATCATGCTATGTGTGCAGGGAGTAGTAGTTGGAATATTAGGATTTCATTATCTGTTGCTTGAAATTAGTGTAATAAAATACTGTGGATTAACAAAAAGTTAACTGAAGGTGAATTGTGT
>VMDR010031644.1:0-11975 GCA_007922815.1 Macrotus californicus | reverse complement strand
CACAGGCTCAGTGGCCTCTCCATTAAAACCCCAGTGACCCCAGTATTGCCAGTGTCTCGGGGAGTCTGTGACGAGAGGGCTTGGTGCCCCCACCCCTGCCCCCACCCCCGCCAGCGAGCATCCCGGTCAGCATGAGGGCCAAGGGGTCAGTGGGGCTGCCAAGGTCCCCTGGGACCCTCTGCCCTGCCCCGGTGGCCTCGCGCAGCACAGCTGCCCCACCGGGCGCACAGCTCACCCACCCTGACCTGGAAATAGCCTCGGAGCCCGCCCAGCCCACTCTCTGACTCCAGCCACCAAGAGGGGCCTGGGCACCCGGACCCCATGCGGCCTGAGTCCACTGTCCCCTTCCTCTCCAACACGGACCCTCTCCCCTCTGCTCTGGACATTCCAGGCTGTCCCAGGCAGAGCTGTCACGGGGCTCTCAGTCCCCACCCGGTCCTGCAGGCACAGGGCAGGTGCCCATGTGGCCGCCAGGTAGCACCTTTCCATCTGTCCTGGGGCTTCCTCCCCTGGTCCCAGTTATTTCCTCCATGCTCCTGGATGGGTCCCCGCCCCATCCCTGTGGTGGGCCACCTCAGTCTGTCCTCTGACCCCGAGTCAGGTCCTTCCTCCATCTCCTGACATCTGGGCACAAAGCCCAGTGAGGGCGCCAGCCTGGGGGAGGGAAGTGGGACTCGGGCAGCACCCCCACCCTGGCCCCTGCAGTGCATGTTCTGGAGACGCTGAGCTCAGCCCTCAGTCCAAGTGTCTGGCCCCTGACCTGGGCTCCTTGGCCTTCTGCTCCCAGGGCAGAGGGAGCCCTTGCTACCACTTGTGTGTCCCCGTCCTCTGCCCTCTGCCCCCAATGTATCGTCAGCCACAAATGCTGGGTGCAAAGTGCAGTGCCAGCTACTCACCAGGGAAGGGTCTGGCACCCAGGGCCGCTCAGTGCCAGCCAGCGAGGGACCAGCAGTGGGACAGGTCAGGGGAGGCAGCAACATGCCCGGGACCCTGCTGCAAACAGTTCAGTGGAAACAAAGGCAGACACGTGTGAGAGATGCCATTCCTACCACACCCAGTGACCGTGCTGTGGGGGACACACTCACACTCACACTCAGCTGGAGGACCTGCGCGTCCTCCCTGCCTCAGAGGAAGAGGTTGGGGTAAGTGGCCAGGCAGCCATGGAACACCCTTCCCTGTCTGCCATGGCTCCTTCTGGCTGGCCCGGGTCCAAGCCTGGTCTCCCTGCTTTGCCTCTTGTCATCCCTTTAGGGGAGCTGGGCCCTGGTTCCAAAGCCAAATCTCGGTTCTGTTAGTTCACCAGTAAGCTGGGGCTCCTCCAGATTGGGGTCCCCACCCTGCTCTACCAGCCCCAGGCCTGACTCAAAACAAACACCTGGCTACAGAGAGCCCGTAGGCGGAGGGGGTGGGGCCAGCTGCACACACCCAATGTGAGGGCCTTTTGGGAAAGGCCCATGGGTCCCTTGGGTAGGGAGCAAGTCAGGGAGGGGCTAGGATTTGATCTGCACCCATGGATGGGCCAGCGTGGGAGTGGAGGGGTCCCAACCCCACTGCAGCCTCCTGTCACCAGGGAGGGCCAGCAGCGCCCGGACTGGACGTGGAAGGTAGAGCTGGGCTCCCACTGTGTGACATCAGTCTGCTTTCCCTGCACGCCGGGTACCGCTGACACTGAACTCCTTCAGCCTTCACAGCCCCCCCGAGAAAAGCACTGGGGCGACCCCCATTGCACACAGGGTCCCCCAGGGCCAGGACTCACCCCAGGCGGTGTGTCCCAGCCACCCACCGCTTGTCACTGTTTCAATCACAATAGAAATGGGATGCTGCATGCCTTATCCAAGTCACAGGTGCTCACAAACACCCGAGGGGAGGGGCGGTGGCCTCAGACTGACAGGGGAGGAAATGCAGGCTCGGGGAGTCTCAGGTGCCACCCTCAGTTACAGGGTTTGGTGGCCCCAGACTGGGAACTGGAACCCAGGTCAGCCAGCCGAGGGGGTTGCCCAGTTCTGGGAACAGACTTGCGTCCGCAGAGCCTAGCCAGCCATTTTCCACGGGGACGCAGCTATGGTCAGGGTCCTCCACCCGTGCCTGGTGAGGTCCAGTAGCTCCACCCGAGGGGATGTGTGCAAATGGCGTCAGATGTGAGGCAGGGTGGGGGGATGGGAGCTACTTGGAGGGGTGTCCATGGCAAGCCCACACACCACAGTGGTGAGGGCCCCTCTATAAATGGAGAGGGGCCTGGGGCCCCTCGGTGGGAACGTTCAGGGCAGGGTGCCACCTGCCACCATCCCAGCTGTCTGAGCCTCAGGCAGTCAGCGGCAGCCCCCTGTCTGTCTGCAGTACACCTCGGGGCAGGCCCGGCGCTCAGGGATGCCCGGGCTGAAGTGCCCCGTCAAGGAGGCTGCCAGTTAAACATTAGCCCCAATGGCCCCCTGCGAAGTGAGCCAGACACCCCGCAGACTCTGGGCGGGACCGCCAGGAGGGCAGTTCTGTTCCAGGTGGGTGACCAAGCTGCCGAAGCCCAGGCCAGGCTGCTGGGATCAACACAGACCTCAGCCCCCTCTCCTGACCCAGCAGGGCGCTCTCCTCAAAAAGCCCCAGAGCCTGCGGCCCCTGGGTCCTTCCCTGGGCTCAGGAACTCTCTTCCTCCCACGACACCCTCCTGAGGTGGCCCATGGGGCCCCGAGGCCGAGCAGCTTGAGCTCTGTAGCTACAGGAGCACGCAGTGGAGGCCTGGAGGCCCAGAGAGGGAGTGTCTTGCTCGTGGTCACTGACCTAAACCGGGTCTGAAGGGCAGGTCCTCAGACCCCCGGCGCACTGAGAATGCTGCGTGTGTGTAGAGCTTGGTGTCCCAGCCGGAGGCAGAGGCTGGAGCGGCTGGGCTGGCAGCCGACCTCTGGTCCTCTCAGCACGTGCCCGCTTCCGGGGCCAACACCTGCTTCTCTCTCAGGCTGGGGGACCCGGCCCTTTGCTCCAGTTCAGGAGGGAAGTGTGGCCTCACCTGGGCGCCAGGGCAGGTGTTGTGAGTGTGGAGCCCTGAGGAGGGCTGTGTGTGTGTGTGTATCTGTGTGTGTGAGCATGCACTGGGGACTCTCAGGTGTGACTTCCATCCCAGCTGGTGTGGGGACAGGGATTCCCCGGGATCCCCACTCTGGCCTCTTTGGGGAAGGAGAAGCTGCCCTTTGAAGGCGGGGTGGGGGTGGGGGATTTCAGAGCCTGAAGCCCACTCTGGCAGTAGAGACGGGCCCTTCCCAGAGCAGGCTGGAAGTCTTGGGGGCCCGTGGCCTTGACCTGGGAGTTCCCCAGAGGAAGTGAGCAGCGCACACTGACGAGCCTTTAATGGACGGACAGGGGAGAGAAGTACAAAAGGAGTATCTCTCTTGGAGACCAGGCTGTCGCACCTGCTGGGGACCCCTGGGCGCAGCGCCCCTCATGACCCTCCCCCTCCCACGAAGCAGGGCACAGTCCTCGAGTGCGAATCCGTCCGCATCTCCTCTGCAGAACGCCGGCGCACGTGTCTGAATTCCTGCACAGCACGCGGCCATTCCCATCTTCTCGCCAGCCCGACAGACACGCTGGCTCTCTGCTTTGTGCCCGTGTGTGAGTTTGGGGTTGAGGCTGTGACATCCCTGCGGGCACATCCACCTGCAGCTCATTTTCTCTGCGGTTTCCAGATGTCTGCCGCCAGAAATGGAGCTGGGGCTAGTGGCCCTTGGTCACTGCCATCCGAGGACCTGCTGCAGGGACAGCGCCAGGCACAGGGCGGCTGGAAAACGCGCACACAACTTGTGCAGTACGCAACTCGCCCGTCCTCACGTTTCACGTTGTCCGCACACCTACCGTCCACGCCGGTGGGTTTTGTGTCTGCAGAGAGAGTGTCAGACTTCGACCTTGAGATTCGTGATGGTCCCCTGGCCTCAGGAAGTGTCCTCGGAAGGGCCAGGCTCCAAGTGCCTGGAGAGTTTTTCTTCCCGAGTTGGGGTGCCAATGCTGATACCAGGGGATGCCCGTTGCCCAGGGAGACAGAGGCTCCCAGAGCCCGGCCCTGCAGGGCCCAGTACCCCAGCACCCCAGCACCCAGGTTGCTGCTGACCTCCTTCCCCTTCCCTGGAAACAGGATCACAGCCCTGCCTTGGCCTCTGCACAGGGCTCTCCGCAGCCCCTGGTGGCCTTGTCCCCTGTCACACTGCTCACCCAGTGACACCGATGCTCAGCCATCACTCACTTGATCCCCCCCCCCCCCCACCAGGAAGCAGGCAGGGCAAGGTCTGACTTCCATGACCCTGGTGAGGAAACAGGTGATCTGCACCCAAGTCACATGGTTGACAAATGGCCCAATCTGAGCTCAAAGCCAGGCCAGCACTGAGCTCTGGATCCCTGTCCTTGCTTCCTGTACCAAGAAGGAAGACTCCCTGGAGGAGGGGGTGTCTGGGGAAGGAGAAGCCATAGTGGGTGGGCACTGTGTGTGTTTCAGACTTCTGCTCCCTAGTTGCTTGGCCTTCACTGGGAGATCTAGGACCCTCCGCCCTGGGTCAGTGCCACAGGGAGGCCAGGCTGGAGGGAGGCCCAGCAGATGCCCCCAGGTCTGTGTCCCCTCACTGGGGTGCCCGGGGTGCTGAGGCTTCTGCTGACCTTGCAGCTCTGACCCGTCAGAGAAGATATGTCCCCGTGCTCAGCCCTGCCTGGGAAGCACCTGCATCCACCCGCCCGGATGGGCAGAAGCTGGTGGTGCCCGAGTGGCCTCAAGTTGCTCCGGAATCAGTTATCCGTGTCCACATCTTCCTTCTGGGGAAACCGAAGCCTCCTCTGGCCTGTTGCGCACCTGCCCCTCCAGCCCAAAGTCCATCACCAGAGACCGGGAACCGCGCCTGGGACTTCTTCCCGTGCGTCAGCGGTATGGGCGCTCCGGTCTTGCTGAACTGAGGCTAAGAATCGCGTTTCCGGAGGGGCAGGCCCAGCTAGTCCCAGGGCCTGGGTCCCGCACGCAGCCCGGGGGGCCCCCAGCCCGGGACCCGCAGTGCGCTCTCCACCGGAGATTACGGTACCTGCGCCGGTTCCCGCCCGGGCTTCCTGCCCCGGGTTTCTCCGGCGCAGTCGTTCCCGGCAGTGAGCTCAGCCTGACCCTGATCTGCGGTCCCGCCCCCCGCCCGGCACCCAGGGCCGCGACACCTGCGCGAGGAGGCGCCCAGCGCCGAGCTGGTCCGACTGGTTCTGAGCAGGAAGCTGGCCGCCCTCGCTCCGCGCCGCCCGGGCGTCGGTCCCGCGGTCCGAGCGGCCGTCTGTCCTGCGCGCGGGGGCCGGGGCGGGGACGAGGGCGGTGATCCGGGAGCCCACACCCCGGGGCCGCTCCCGGCGGCAAATCAGCGCGCGCCGCGGGGCGGGCGGGGGATATAAGCCCAGGTGACTTACCTGGGCCGGCGGCGGGGGAGGGGCGCGCAGGTGAGGCGGCCCCGCAGAGCGCGCGGTTTCGGCGGCAGCATGTCCGGCAGGAAGGACTGGTCGGCGCTGTCCAGGTGAGCGGTGTGGCGGGAGCGGGCAGCTGCGCCCCTGTGGGGGTCCTGTCTGGGGGTCCTCTCTGGGGATCCTGGCACTGAGGCCAGACCTGTCTGGCTGCTCTTCAGGGGGACAGCATTGGGAGCAAACTGGGGGACCCTCAGGAGGCAGGGTGGTGTTCCTGCTGCCCAGGCTTCCTTTCCTCCCCTCTCGGGTTAAGGACACACAGGGTGGCTGGGGAGGGCCGTGCCTGGAGAAGCCCCAGCCCCACCACCCCCGCCCTGGGGGACTGAGAAGCTGTCAGCCTTGGCCAAGACTCGTTCACACAGAGATGTCTGTCTCCTTGCCCTTGGCCTGGGGGTGGGGGGTGCCTCTCAGCACCCCAGCCCCTCAGTCCCTCTTGTTGAGGAGGAGAGGGACTGTAGGGACAGAGCCTTTCCTGCGGGTGAGCCTGAGGTCTGAGGGTGGTTTTCTGGGCGTTGTCCGGGCTGGGTGACCTCAGGACAGGTGCTGTCTGCCTCTGAGCTTGTCTTATTTGTGAGTGGGGCTCTGAAGGGTCTGAGGACTGGGTGTCTTGTCCCCTGCCTGCTGGACATCCGGTAAGGGCCAGAGAAGGGGGGCTTGTCCTGGAGCCACCGGAGCCCCCCTGAACGCCCCCCATACATTCTCCTATGAGCACCTTCACCTTCTTAGCCCCGAGGCCCTGCCACACGCACATCTTGTCCCCCGAGGGAACTCCCACCCAGGCCCCTGCTTCCCCAGCCTGCAGGCTCTGGCTGCTGGAAGCTGGCCTCTGGCCCCTCCCAGGTGGGCACCAGGGTATTGCAGGTGCTGCCTCCCCAGCCTTCCCTATTAAGGGGGCCCTGGGATCCCCACCTCCCTCTCTCTGTTGGTGGGGGTGTCCATAGCTCCTCCGGGGCCTCACTCAACCTCCCCCCAGTGACTCATTTCCCTAGGTGGGGGTCCAGGTCATGCTGCTCTGAAGCACAGTGGGACCCTTGGGTCTTCAGCAGGGAAGCTAAGCCCCAGGAATGGAGGGGACTTGGGGCTCTGGGAGAGGAACCCAGGCTGCTGAGGAGGCCGGACACACCCCAGGGGAGGTATGCGCTCCGGGTGGGGCTGCGTCACGGCCTTGGACTCTGCATGTGGGTCGGCGGGCCTGGGGCAGAATGTGGGTGTGTCTCTGCCCTGGGAGCGGGCACATCTGTGGATGTGTGTGCACAAGTGTGTGCACGGGTGTGCTTGTGGGCTGTGGTGTGCGTGGACATCTGTGAGGGCGGTAGGCCCCCATGTGGCCTCGCCTGGGTCTTGGATGTCTGAGGAGGGCCCGTCTGAGTGCTGATTGAGGACCTCAGTGAAGCATGCTGGGTCGGAAACACACAGCAGGCATGCTTCCCCGGAGACATCTGCTCGGACTCCGGGGATGTTGTCCCAGCACCCACCTGCCTGTGGACGGGCAGTGTGCCTGTCGTGGGTGCCGCCGCTTTCCAGGTGGGCCTGGGTCTGGTCTGAGCTTGTCCCCTGCTCGGCAGCAGGGGTGGGGCTCTGTTCCCACCGGTGTCCAGGGGCCCTTGATGAGGCGCCCTCGATGAGGCGCCGGGAGCAGAGGACCACTCCCTGGTTCGCATGCCTGGCGGCACAAGGGAGAGGGCTGTGAGTCACTGTCAACCCGTCGGGCTGGGAGGGCTGTGGGGAGTAGAGGGCCAGCCTGCAGCCTACCCTCAGCGTGGGGTGTGATTCCGATGCCCCAGCCATGGCTCAGAGGCAGTGCAGGCCCGGCCGGCTGGCCGGCTGGGCGCCTTGGCCAGCAGCCCTGTCCTTTCCTCCCTGGGCTGGCCAGGCCATGGGCGGGGCCGGGCTGGGCCTGTTTGCGGGGGGTGAAGGTGGATCTGAGAATTCCTGCCCTGAGCAGCCCGTGGTTAATCATTTTCCGGCCTGGGCCTCATGCAGCCGCCCCCCCCCCCCCCCAAGGTGCCCTCGGCCTCCCCCACTCCTCTCCCGGACCACCAGGGCCAGGAGAGACCTCAGGCACCACCCAGGGTGACCATCCTTGTGTGGAGCCCTCAGGGGCTGAGGACTGGCCCAAGGTCATACAGCCAGTGGGGCTGGGCTTCAGCCCAGGCCTGTGCCCCCTCGTCTGTTGTGTCCTCTGAGGTTGGCAGGTCGTGCTCCCTGAGCCCTGGGACACTCGGCACTGGGGCAGCCATCACACCTGCCCCCCCTTAACCAGAGCAGCTGGGGATTGCAGCCCCACAGGGAGGCAGACGGGGGTGCGTGCCCCCAAAGGTCATGGAGGCAGAGCAGAGGGTTGTCCCCAGGGAGGGAGAGGCCATCAGCTGGTGAGAGTGGTTGGGATCCCCCGGACGCCGGAACCCACAGGCTGCACCCCGGGCCTGGCTCTGGAGCCCCAAAGGTCAGTGCTTTGGGCCACGGAGCTTCCCCAGCCCTGCTCTCCTGGGCTGTCCTCCAGCTCAGCCTGTCCTGGGTGGGGAATCCCCCCCCACCCTCCGTGGCTGCTCCCCCCCCCCCCCCCCCCCCCCCCCCCCCCCCCCCCCCCCGCCCCCACTGCTGGCTCCAGGAAGGTGGCCCTTTTCAGGCATTTGGCTCTGAGAGGCTGTCCTGGGGTAGAATCTCGGCCCCTCTCTACTCACTGGGCTGTCTCGAGCCAAGTCTTACCTGCTGTGAGCCTCCGTGTCCTCATCTGCAAACGGGGACAAGACTGCCTCCCCCCCAGTGATGTGGGGGAGCCTGAGGTCAATGGGGCAGTGAAACGCCCAGGACAGGGCCAGGCAGGGTGGTGGCACCGCGGTCAGGGCCGCCTCCAGCAGGTGTTGGTGAGCCCCTCAAGGTCCAGCGAGCCCTTTCCTCAGCCCTGAGTTATCCTTTTGCACAGTGGGGTTCCCATCACTGTCAGGGGACAGGAGCTCCCGCTTGGTGGTGGGTCACTGTTCCCGGAGGGTGGAGCCTTCAGTCTTGGAGGCACTGGTCCCAAACTGTGGACTAAGGGCAAGGGAGGGTCCAGAGAGGGACCGAGCTGGGCACACGGTCCGGATGGGCGTTGGTGTGTCCAAGTCTGTACAAGGGAAGCCGAGGAGCCTGGATCCTGAGAGACACTCATTCACTCGTGCTGGTGAATGAATGAGTGACGTGCAGGGCTCTTGGGGTCATGTGGAGGCCACAGCAACCTTGTCCTTATTCCGGGGCCAAGGCCACACGGCTCTGACTGGAGCCCCCCATCTCCACTGAGGAAGCAGAGATGCCCCTGAAGCGGGAGGGCTGCCCATCCCTGTCCTGAGCCTTCCCGACCACCTGCAGTGCCCGCTGTCTCCCTCCGAGGAGCGGTTTCTGTGCTCTGGTTAGGGGATGGTGTGTCCAGGGCGGGGACCCTGCATTGTTTGGTGAACCCCGCAATCCTGATGTGGAGCTGGCTCAGGGAGTGTTTCCCCTGGTTGGGATGGAAGGACAGGCGGATCCACTGGGTGGTGGGTGGGCAGGGAATGGGGCCTGTCGGGGGTGTTTGATTGGCAGGTGGTGGGTGGGTCATGGCTGGAGGAAGCAGCTGGCGCACAGGTGGGTGGCTGTGAGGGCATCTATGAGAGTGAAGGGTGGGCAGGGTCCCCTTGCGTCCGAGCAGGTCAGAGCTGGCTCTGAAGATAAAAGAGACCCAAGAGTGCCTGGGAAGCTGAGGGACGATGACATGGGAAGCTTTTTCAGGGGCAGTCAGTCTTCCCTGAGTCTCCCCTGTGACAAGCTGGACAATGTCCCTGTCGCTGTCCACTGAGCCCAGGACCAGAAAGAAGGGAACACTAGTTAGTTCTCCTTTCCCTCCTACCTTCCCAGCCACACTCCCACTGTGGGGCCACGGTCAAGGCCGACCCCGTAGGTCTCAGAGGGGGTGCTTTTTCTGCCAGGGAACACCCAGCAATACTGGGGAACAGTTTTGATCATCACAACTGAGGGGTGGGGACTCCACTGGCACCCTGTGGGAGGGGGCGGGGCGCTGCTATTCAGGGCAGCCCCGCCCACGGAGCTAGTCTGCCTCCGTGCCAGCTGGGCTGTGACTGAGAAACTTGTGTGACCCAAACCCTGCAGATTCAGCGGAAATTTAAGAGATGCTTAATAGATGTAGAATGTGAGCCATATTTAAAATGTAAAATTTTCTGGTTGACCCATTAAAAAAGTAAAAAGAAACAGGCGATTTAAATTTTAATACTATATCGGACTTCTTCCAAAACATCATTTCACCATGTGACCCATGCACAGAATTATTTCTGAGATGTCTTAGGTTCTGCCTTCGGAGTCTTCCCCCCACACCTGTGTATTTGTGCTGATGGTGCATGGGTTCAGCGCCCGTGGCCATCTGCAGAGGGTGCCACCTAGAGGCGGCTGGCCAGGGCCTGGGTCTTGGGGCATCGCTGACCTCTAACCCCACCCCCACCGCAGCCTGACCCAGCAGTGGAGCCTGGAGGATGAGGAGGAGCAGCGGCGGGAGCGCCGGCGACGCCACCGGAATCTCAGCTCCACCACGGATGACGACGAGCTGCCCCGGCTTGCCCAAGACAGAGGGCGGCCCTCCTCGGTCAGGTGCGCGATCAGGGTGGGGGCTAGGTGTTGTGTCCTCTCCCCAGTGACGATGCTGTGCAGCATCTGGCCTGCCCGGGGGATGAGGCCCAGGGCATGGGAAGGAATGTCACCTGCCCTGCTGTCCCCAGGCCCTCCTGGACCTGCCTGGCCACCCTCACTTCACAACTGCAGCTGCTGTGGCTCCTCGGTTCCATCGAGGAGCCGGAGCTTTGCTGGGCCTTTGATGGACGTCACTCACTCGGGGCTCACAGTGTCCTCCAGAGAGGACCCACCAACCCGTTTACAGGTGGAGAAACTGAGTCAGAGTGTACTCAGGTGTTGTGCTGATGTGACACACCTGGAGTGGCAGCATTTCCATTTGACCTGCCAGGCTCTGAGGCTCTGCTTTTCCCACTAAACCAGGCTGAGCCCCAGCCTTGGGCTCTCTCTGATTTCCTTCTAAGAGGGGGTACAGGGACTGGCCTGGCCACCCAGGCTTTGGGGTTTGAGGGCAGAAGGAGAAGGGCCCAGGGTTTACTGAGTGGGACTGTGCTGGGCTCTCCCATGAGGTGAGTCTCACCTGCTCTTCAAACAGGCCCGGGGTCTCTCTCTGCTCCGATGTCCTCTGACTCTCTCCCATCTTCTGGCTCAGACTGCCGAGTGTAGAAGAAGCAGGGGGACCCAAGTCACCATCCCCAGCCTCCCCAGGTGAGAAGGAGGACATCCAGGCCATCCCCAGGACCCGGCAGGAGCGGAGACAGAGGCGGCAGCTGGTGGAGGTTTCACAGGCCCCTGTCCGGGGGCGGCTGGAGGCCGAGGAAGGAAGGGACAGCTCAGGCCCTGGGCAGGCTGAGCAGCGGTCCCTCACACCCAAGAAGGAGGTGGGGGTGCCACCTCGCCGCAGACTGAGCCGGGAGCAGCGGGGCCCCTGGGCCCAGGAGAAGGAGAGCCCGCTGCACGGAGAGCCAGGAGGTGGGCAGAAGGGGGTCTCAGAGAGTCCCCCAGGCTCAGGGAAGAAGCCCTCCGCTCCAGAGGAGGTGGCAGCTCTGGAGAAGAGGCCGAGCTCACAGGCAGCCTCCAGCTCTGAGAACACATCGCTGTCCGAGAAGGCGGTCGTGTCAGAGAGAAAAAAAACAATTCTAGAAAAAATAGGCATCTCCGAAAAGCTGCTGACCCCAGGGAAGACGTCAAGTTCAGAAAGGAGTCTGGTATCTGAGAAAACATTGCTCTTTGAGAAGTCATCAACCTCAGAGACAAAGCTGGTCCCAAAGAGAGCCTTGGGCTCAAAGCAGCCCAAGCCTCGGGAGAAGCCCCAGCCTCAGGAGCAGCCCAAGCCTTGGGAGAACCCCCAGCCTCAGGAGCAGCCTAAGCCTCCGGAGAAGCCCCAGCCTGGGGAGCAGCCCAAGCCTCGGGAGAAGCCCCAGCCTGAGGAGCAGCCTAAGTCTCCAGAGGAGCCCCAGCCTAGGGAGCAGCCCAAGCCTCGGGAGAAGCCCCAGCCTCAGGAGCAGCCTAAGCCTCGGGGGAAGTCCCAGCCTGGGGAGCAGCCCAAATCTCAGGAGAAGCCTCAGTCTCAGGAGCAGCCCCAGCCCAGGGAGGAGCCCCAGGCCCAGGTGCAGCTTCAGGCTCAGGAGCAGACAGCGGCTGGGGGAAGCCAGAAAGCCACGAGTCTCCCTGGGAAGAACCAGCTGTCCTCCGCAGAGGCAGGGACATGCCACCCTTCGCCCAGGACTGCCAGACTCCCGCCCATCACACTCAAGGTTGGCAGTGCTGCTCCCCTGCCCCCCACCCAGTCCTGCTCAGGTGTCTGCAGCTCCTGTGCTGTCTCCCGTCTCCTGCTTTCAGGCTGATTTTGGCCGTGCCCTCTCTCCCTGTCTGCTCCCACTCACTGTCAGAACAGGGGACACCGTGGTGGGAGGCAGGCT
>VMDR010031643.1:0-12099 GCA_007922815.1 Macrotus californicus | reverse complement strand
ACACACACACACACACACACACACACACACACACACTCACCCCTGTCCTTATTCTCATAGGAGGAGGGGACAGCGTCTGACACTTGCATCTCTAACTTTGAAAAAGAGTTGCACTTGATCAGTTGTTCCATTAAGATTAGTTACGGTTTTTTTCTGTGCTTTTAGTCCTTTTGGTCTAAAAAGGAGTAAAGCTAAAGTAAACCTAGCTTTACTTTACAATGCTGGAAAAAATTTTGGAGTTCTCTTGTTCTGAAATTCCGTAACTGCACCTGCTATGGTTTTCGGGTCCTCGTGGAAGACAAACGTACTGGTTGTGATTTCTTTGAAGGAACACAATGTGAAGAATAATGATTAAAATTAACACCTGCAAAAGTATTATAATCTAACAACAAAGATAATGTAGACATTGACTTGGGAGTAAGAGGACGTGTAAATTATAATAATAAACCTGACTTGTTTATAAATATTACTTTCGTTTGCTCCACAAGTTTTACTGGAAAAAATGTATTTAAAATGACCAAAAAAGATGGAAAACTTTCAACAATAGTTATACACTGTAACTTTTTTACATTATAAGTAAATGCTCATTAAACCGTTTGCCTTGTAACGATATACTCTTCCAGGCTTTCGATTCTTTCACAAAAGCTGTGAAAACAAATCCTAATTTTGCAGACGGCTTTTATCAGCGTGGGCTTTGTAAAGTGAAACTCGGCAAGGATAACGCGATCCTGGATTTTAATCATGCAATTACCCTTGATCCAAAACATTATGAGGTACTGAAACGCTCACTTCCGGTGATTTAGAGAGTGTGTTACAGATTTGCTAGAACTATTAAATCCCTCATCTGTCATTATTATTATTTAGCAACAGTCGGTTATTTATACCTTACATTTTAGATCAGTGTTTTGATAATGCATATATCTGTATTTCCCCTTGAACTAAATATATCATTTCCAACAGGGATATTATATATATAAAAGTGTTTTATAAATTGTGGTGTATATAAATATAGTTAATATTTTAATGTAACTATTAATAATTATAATTTTGTATGCTCTGTTATTTGTTGTACTTACCTCTTCTTTTGCAGCACATTTCTGACTTTTAAGGGACTAGAAAGGCAATATAAAAATTCAATAGGTGAGGTTTGACTGGATCCTGACTTTGAAAGCCTGTGAATTTTAAGTATGGACCAAATATTAGATGTTTTTAGGGAAATACCATTAATTTTCTTAGATATATTATGCAGGAGATTGTACAGGAGATGTCTTCTTCACGGGAGATGCATCCTGGAGACTTGGGGTGAATTGTTGTGATATCTAAACTTATTTTTAAATAGTTCAGGGAAAAATATTGTAAATGTGTTAATAATGATTGAATCCAGGTGGTAGGCATATGAATGTTCATTGTACTTTTCTTTCAGTTGTTCTGTATGTTTGAAATTTTGTCTAATAAGAGAATGGGAAAAAGACTACACTTTATACCTTCTTTGGGTGGCATATATTTGCCCAAACTGCCATGTATTTTGGAAGAACTGATACATTCACTGTAACACCCATTCCTGTTTCCCTCCTCTCTTTCCCTGAAAAGGCATACTTGAGCCGTGTAGCCTTTTATGGTCTGAAAGGCAGATACTCCAAAGCAATCTTGAATTGTAATGAGGCCATCAAAATTTATCCGCACAGCGTGCGAGGTTATGTCTACAGAGGCGTTCTGAAATACCACAACAAGGTAGGGCGATCTCCTGTCTTGACAGAAATTTTAGAGTGGGTGGACCCTCTAAAGCCAGTAAGACTCGCTGCCTTTTCTCCTCAGTGAGAAGGAAGCAGAGGTACACAGAACACCTTACTCTCGTGCAGTACATCAAATGGGTTACAAAATGGGGACATTTTTGACATTAACACTTCAACTAGCATTTATGATTTAGAAAGTAAGTATATAGTCATTGTAAAAAAATTGGAATATATAGGAGGGGAATAAAAAAGACTAAAGTCACCTATTATTTCACCATCCATTGAAAATTCCTGAGAGCATTCTGGTGTGTTTTTATTGTCTTTTTGTCCTAATAATATATGATACATATTTTCCAAAACTGGGATCATGCTACTTATATAATTTGTGTTGTGCCTTGCTTCTCCCACTTAACCTTTGAATATACCATTTTTAATAACTGAATAGTATTCCACCAGAGTTTATTTTTTACCACTTGATTGTTGGAAATTTGGGTTTAAAATTTTTTTTACCATTTTATTATTTTGAACAATACAGTTATACACAGTGAGAAGACAGTTATTGCTCGAGTTGATCCCCACCAGGGAGGTTACTGGGTCAAAGGGTGTGTGTAGATGTGAGCATCAATATCTGATACTTCGTGGAATGCCTTATTTTCCCCCACTCTCCTTTTCTGACCTCTCTTTGTAGCTATTTCGTATGAAATATTTTGCAAATACTACCTGAAAGCAAGGGTAATACCTTGTATTATGTGTTAATTCCATGAAAATTACCATCTATAGAAAGGGGGTGATCTAAGACATCAGAGAAGCATCAAAGAGGAAGCAAAGGGGAACGTGGGTAGAAAGCAGGACGTTTATGTGATGCAACAGAATGAGTGAGGGAAGCAAGCAAGCTCCTGGGGAATGTGGCTTGCTTCTCTTTCACCAATAAGTATCATTTTCTCCTTGCAATGTATCCGCATTGGCAGTAAGATAATCATCTAAATTAAAGTTCTTCATATGTTTAATTTTATTTGCAAGTAACAGAAACTACAATAATAATCCCTGCCAAGAGATCTTCTTCATTAACTCCGTGAAAGATCAGTTTGATTGTCTCAGTATCATGGAGGAGGCTGCACAGAGTGTCCCGAAAACTCTGATAGAATCAAGAATTTATTTTCCAATCAAAAATCAGTCCATTATGACTAACCCTTCCCACCTAATTCTATTTTTCTTTGTAGACGTACAAGCTAGCGATCACAGATTTAACTACAGCAGTCAACATGGACAGAAACAGTTATATAGCATTTTATAACAGGGCACTGTGCTATACCAAGATAGGCGAACTTCAAATGGTAAGGTGACCACTCGTAAACAAAATGTTAAAGCACTTGTGAACGCATCCACAGCATGTGAAAAGTGTTGTCTTAGTATTTCTGTCGTAATTTTGAAAAATAATTCTCGCGGAAATACACATCACGCTCCCCCCAACAACTTGAGAAATGAAAGAGCCTTTTCAAAGCATGTTTAATCTCTTTGTTAGTGCTCACCAAGTTTTCTTATACAATTTCAGCAATATCAAGTGAAAAATTGATTTTACAACGCTCACAATAAACATTTAAAGGCATGTGTAAATTAAAATGCATTACATAATTCTCATTAGAGTAGATGTTTCTACTGATACACTGTGTGCAGAATTTTTAAGCAGTGATCATTAGCAACAGTGTTGCTTCAAAACCTCAACATGGTCTAGAAGAGTTTGTTGGGGTATCTTTTGTGCAGTGCTCAGACCACAGATGCAGCAGACAGTTCTGAGTGATGGTTTCCAGCGCCGGGGACCAGTGAGGGACCAGTGGGCTCAGCCGGGGGCCAGTGAGCGACCAGTGGGGCTCGGCACTGCTTGTACTTGTGCAGGGCTAGCTGATGGCTGCAGCAGACCTTTTTCTCTGTTGTCCTCTCCAGCTTCTACCTGTGCAAACCCTTTTTTATGTCTTCTAATCTTACCTCTATTTCCTCTCTTTTTTGGTCCTTTTCCAGTCAAGATTCCTCACTGCGGAGCAGCTGGTCTGCGGTCTTCTTAGTGTTCTGTCCCACCCTCCTGCTGCTTTTTCTCTGTTGTCCATGTGTCTCCCCTCCTTGTTTCTGTCCCCTTCCACCACCAATAAGGCATTCTTTAAAAGAGCACATCATGTTCCTGCTGCTCTGGGTGGACCTGCTCCCGGAAATCTCCTTGAAACTGGGCAGTTAAATCTGCTTAAGACATTTAGAGATGTTGAAATTCGTTTGCAATGGAAGGGAAGCTAAGAAACATTGTTTCTACCTAAATGGATGTAAAATTCCTGGTAACCGGAGGATCAGGTTTCCTCCACAAATGTTGACAAATGAATAACTAATTTTTAACAAAGGCGTTGTTAAGATTCTAGGACTAATTAAGGGATCATTTATCCCGGTAACCTGCACAGCAGGTGTCTTTGAGGACTCCCTCCCCGCCCCCACTCCTGCCTTTTCAGGGCACCTCTGGAGACACGAACAATGGGCTAGGTAGGGGCAGGGAACTCCCATTTTTGTTATCTCTGACGTGTAACAGAGCCCAGTGCTCTGTGAATAAGGACAATGAAAAACCACCTAAGTAGAGACTAACTACTAGAATAAATCATATTGGCTATTTTAGAGCTGCCACGTACCCAGCCCATTTTGTCCAATCACTCATTTTACAGATGAGGAAATGAGAGCAGGGAGAGGTTAGAAACATATCCAAGTCACACAGGGAGTGAAGACCTGTACTGGTGTCCTCAGGTTTGTTTGCTTCTGGTTAACAGTCTTTAGGTGGCTTTGTAAAAGCATTTAACCTCCAGCCTGTGCACCGGATATCATTTAACAGTGTCACCTCCTCCCTTTATGTCTCACCCCTGCCTGTTTCTCAGCATTCCTGCCAACACCACCCTGAGAAAGCTGAGAAAGTATCTTTCTGCAGAAAATAGACGTTCTCCCAAGAGAGGGTTTAATAAAAATTGAGAAAAGGTGAATTCTGGTACCTATCGCCTTCTGGTAATAAAAATACTAATAGTTTCTAGTCATCTAGAGCTTATTATGTTGTAGGTTTACCAACAAGTTATCAATATAGATGGTTTACCAGTATATCATCAAAGTGAATTTTTGCAACAATATGATGGATTATTAATATCCCAGTTTTGCTGATGAGGAAACTGAGACTTAGCGTCGAGTACCTTACAAGACTGAAAAGCTAGTGGTAACAGCAGAGGCATGATAAATCCTGCCCATTAGCCTTCCTGGATCTCATTTTATAACTTCTGTTTCCTTTTGTGTCACTTACCCAGCTGCGTGGTGGTCTCCAGGCATCTGACAGTTTTTACATGTGTGATTCTATGAGAAGAACGGTGCTAACGTTCTAGTTCTGTTTTCATAAGTGCATATTCTAAATTACTTTTACACCCCGGCAATGTTTGTTAATGATTGTGCCACAGTGGACACAGAGGATCTTTAACTGTACAGCTCCTTTAGACATTTGAATGCCTCATCATGAAACATTAGAGAATCACTGAGCAAATAATAAAATACTCTTTATTTGCTTTTTCAGTTAGCATGTGCTATAGGCGTATAAGATTTGGCCCTTTTCTGTTGAAATTATATAGCTCTTTTGGACAAGATGTTCAGTAGAAAAATGAGTTAAGAGTTCCTGCTGCAGCTCAGATTTGATATGCTCCCGGTGGTTCCTGATGCAGGGTGGATGACCAGTAAAAATTCGTTTATTCAATGACTGAAAACAAAGATAAAAGTAATGGAGAAAAGTTCTCTGAGTTAATTCTCAGCTGAGATTAGTGTCTTATAAAAAAGTCCTAGTATGTCTATGCAAATATTTTGAAGTAATTTTCTAACAGGTTCTTATTTGTTAGTTTTATTGAGATCCATTTTCATTACTTCATGATTTATTCTCTCAACAAAAATGTATTGATTGCTTATGATGTGCAGGCACCGTGCTAGTTACTGGCTTTACAGGGGTGAGAAAAACGGATAAGCTCTGATTCCGTACAATGTAGGTTTCCGAGAGGAAACCAATAAAATACTACAAAGAAATTAAGTTTCAAAAGGTAACAAGAGCTCTGCTTTAATGTTTGCAGTCACGTGGGGAAACTGCTGAGTGTGGGAAGCATGTTTGTTGTGTGTTCTCCATTTCCTTCCAACCCACACACAACAAAAACACTCAGGTGACTCACAGGTAACATTAAGTGCAAGCCGAGTCAGCACCACTTACGAAAAAGAAGCAGTCTTCAAATATTTAGTTAAGGGTACCTTTTACATTCGACAAGTGATTATTTGGGGCCATAAATTGTAAGTCAAATTAAGTAGTAACCGTGGGGTCCTAGTGTGGGCATGAAGACATTTTTCTGTGGCCAATGTAGTAAGGTTTTAAGGAGTCGAATCTAGGTTGTAAGTGATTATTTTCTTTTTAGGCATTAACAGACTATGGAATCGTGCTGCTGCTGGATGCTGGAGAAGCCGTGGCATTAAACACCTTCATCAACCGCGGACTCATCTATGTTGAGCTAGAGCAGTACAATTTCGCGTTAGAGGTAACCCTTCCTGCTCACGTGTGAAAATGAGTCCCCTTGAATTTGCACGCTAGGTTCTAAAAATAGTGAACAGTTTTTCTTAATACCAAATGGCAGTGTCAGTGAGCAATAACTTAACTTTAGCAAGAATTGTATTAAAGCACTTTGAATGACTGATAGAATTTTGTTTAAAAAAAAATGTGTATTTTTACTTTGTTTTGATTATAGGCAAATAGCTAATATGTAAAAAAAATAAACTTTATGATTTGATGAAACATCAAGACTATCGCTTTACCAAGGGAATATCTCGATATTCATGAAATTCAGTTGTTTGGCAAATACAATGATTTATGTATTGTTTACTTTGCTGTTTGGTACTCATTTTTCTTTTCCACAATTTTCCTCATTCTCTATTGAAAATATATCAAAATAAATCTGTTTGTTTTGTAGAGAGTTGAAAATAACTGCTTGATAGGCTGTGAGAATAGTGGGATCAGGCACTCGGAATTGATAACAGAAGATAGCCACTGCAATATATCAAAAAAACAAACAACAGATGGCTAAAAATGCATTTTTTATAGAAAAATTAAACAAAATTCACCATTTTCATTTTTTATCTTACATGTATCGTCTATTCTAATTTAACGTCAGAATTAGGATTAAGAGGTACAAGGCAAATTAAGTAGCACCTTGAAGTTTGCAATTGAACAATGGTAGTTTTGCTTCTTTGTTTCTGAGGAACTGCGACAGAGCGTTGTGCAGTGGAGCGTTTCCTACTTTTTCACCCCGAAAGATGGCTTGTAATATTCTTCTATTTCTGGCGTCATCTTTTGAGATTCTGCCCCACAAAATGACTCATACTAAGGAAGTGTTTTCTAGGCAATTTACATCATGATGAAACGTGATTCCAAGAGTTGAACTCCTTTAGGCTTTGGTTTTGAGCTATTCCACTTGGAATGTCCTCAGGGAGAGGGAGTTAATGAATTTCTCTGTTTGGAGTAGGCAAGGAGGTTATGGAACTCTGGGTAATGGTGTTGGGAGGGAAGAAGTGAGGAAAATGGGGATCAGTAGCAAAAGACCTCAGCCGTTGGAGAATTAAATGCCCTGTGCTGTCCACATGGTAAATATTTATTTAGTTTTTAAGATCAAAACATATCAGGTTCTCAACAATGCTGCACAATTTATCATTGTAACTTATAGATGAGAAAGCTGATACTCAAAAGAGGTTAAATAGTCTTTTAACCAGGGAATACTAGGGCAAGATTTAATCTCAGATCTCACCTGATTCCAAATCCTATGTTCTTTCAGACAAGGCAGCTATTGGCCTTGACATCGAAGATACAGAGATAAATAAGACAGATTTCTCATTCTCGAGAAGCTCATAATTGAGTGCAAATCATCCTTGACCACTTTCTTTCCTCATACCCTGAATCTAAGTCATGAGCAAATTCAGCCAGCTCTACCACTAAAAGCACACTTTGAATTCAGTCATTTCTCATTTTTGCCACTCTGACCCTCCTAACCCCAGCTTCTACCATCGTTCCCCTGGACTGCTGCAGGCGCTTCCCGACCGGCCTCCTCTGCTCCTGCTCTCGTCTCTCTCTGTACCTGCTGTTGTCCAAACAGTGGCCAGGCAGACCTCTAAAGTTTAGAGCCAATCAAGGTATTCCTCTCCTTGGAACCCTCTCATGGCTTCCCATCACACTTGGAATAAAATCTGAAGTCTTGACTATGACCAGCCAAGCCCCTTCCTGATGTGACTGCTGCTCACTGACCTGGCTTCATTGTCAAACACCCTAATAGGTCACCCCACCCTGGCATTTTGTTATTCCTTAGAAATGCCAGGCTCCCTTCCTGCCTCAAGGTCCTCACAGAAGTGATTCTCTACCCATAGAACACCCGTACTACTGATCTGTGTATGGCTCTTGCCTTCTTTCATTTTAGGTTCCTGCTCAAATGTGACCTCCTTAGTCAAAAAGAGAAAATAGATTAATTAAAATGGAATATTAAAAATTTAAATAATCTAAAATAAGTCTGGACAGGGAAAACAAGCAAAACCCCCCAGAAAACAATAAGAAAGTAGACCTAAATCTGAGCATATTACACTTAATAGAAATAGTAAAAAAAATACCAATTAAGTAATGAGAATGTCAGATCTGAGTTTTTTTTAAGGTCTCACTATATTCTGTCTACAAAAACCCCGCTTTAAATACATTGATATAGATAGGAAAGGTAAAAGGCTGAAAAATTATGCCCTGCAAACACTAATTAAAAGCAAAAATAATTTTTTTTAAAGTAAAGCTGAAATTAATTTGAAAAATTAAATTAAAAATGAGGAAGAACCAATGAAAAAATGTAAGACTGAATAATACAGGGGCAATGAGGAACCAAGAGACAGCAAGCACTTTAACACCTACCCAGGGAAAACTTTTTAGTGGGAATTACTGATTAACAGACAGGTCAAGGAGGATGAGTGGGAACAACATATTAGTTAATTGATAGTCCTATGACCTTCATAGCAACGCCTGGATCAGGAAGTAGAATGCAGCATTTAGACCGGTATTGTTTAGGGAGTTAATGGTTAAGCCTGTTGGATTGAGAACATCTGTTTCTCTCTTTGTTCTCTTAAAAACCTACCAGGAAGACAGTAAAGAAATAAAAAAAGATATAATTCCACAAGGTTAAAGATAGTGGAGTAGAGATGTTTAAGCAGCCAAAACTACCATTCCGTGTTTTAATGCCTTAAATATGAATGGATCGCCAAGGGTCCTCCACTTGAGGGGAGTAAATAGAGACGAAAACGAATTGTTATTGGTGTAGGGATGGCGGGAGAAGGGGAGGTGTGTGGAGAGATGGGGAAGATAGTGGAATTCTATCTATCCTTGGTGGGAAGTTCAGCATGATAAAATCATCAGGTATGGCAGAAATTTTAAGGTAAATAGCAGAAGAAATAACAGCAAGACGTAAAACCGATTGCCTTTGGGGAGAGGGACTCACTGCAAGCCTTGTAAGTTTTCTGGTTTTGTTAGATCCTGTACACTTTGTACATGGGTTACTTTGATAAAAATTAAAGTCAGTAAACAAAAATGTCTTTAGATACAGCTTACAAATGACCAAATGAGATGGGCCTTAATTGGACAACATGAATAATAGGAAGTTGATGGAATTGTGGAGACAGTGAGTGGTAATAAGGAGAGATTGGTAGTGAGACACACTGGAAAGACAGGGCTGTGTATAGTTTGCAGGCAGGGAGGGTGGAGAGAAGAAGGCCTGTTCAGTGAGGGCAGTGAAACAAGGAGTAAAAATACAGAAATTAGCAGGAATATGAGGGAGCAAGTTTCCAGAGGCAAAGGGAAAGAACGAGGTCAAGAGCCTGCCCTCTGACACAGAAAGAAAGGCAATGTGAACAAAGGTCCTTTACAAATAAACTCAGTGGAGGGAATTTGCTTTTTATATGAGTGACTATATGTGGTTTGTTATTTACAGTCCTCATGCTGGAGGAAAAGTAATGCAGAAGAGAAAAATCATAAAAAAACTGTTAGTTTTACTCTAAGTAATGCTAATAGCCATCATTTATGTCTATTGCTGATAATTATGACTTTTGTAAGTTTTATCCGATTACAAGACTAAACTTGGTATTCTCAGCCTTTCAAGGTCTCGATTACTCCTCACAGCTCCCCAAATAAATAGAAAGGTTTGTTAATAAATCTCGGTTTTACTTGTACGTTTGCGTCCACTTTCACCAAACAGTCCTCTTCAGGGAGTTATCCAGTAGCATATTTAACTAGATTATATTTGATTAGGCATAGATTTCTTATTGGCTTCCAAATAGTTCCATTTAGTATCAAAATATGCTTTCGGAATCTAGGTGGGGATTCCACCTCCACAGATTAGTCTCTGAAACCTGCCCCCTCCAGTAGGGTCCCAGCAACTCTGCTGGACCTGCTACCCCCTCTCTCACTCCCAATATTTGCAGAAAACCCATTGTACCCCCACAAGACAGCCAGCTTCCCTCTGCTACAGCCAGGCAAGAGGGAGGGGAAGAAGGAGACTGGGGAGGGAGGGGGAGGGAGGGAGACCATGTGTTATTAGGGTTAGCTCCTCCCCTTCCTCCAGGGTGGACTCCAGATCTCTGACCTGCCTTTGAGGCTGTAGGTGCAGGTGTCCCAGCCTCCAGGAAGGGAGTCTGGAGGGACTTCCTTTTGTCACTCCAGAGGGGGTCACAGTACCTCCACTTTTTAGCTTGGTCATGTGAGGTTACAACCAAAACAACCCATGAAAATTTCCACTTCAGGGAAAAAGCAGAATCGTTGCAGTTCACATGATACTTTGTTATTGTAGACATGTATTTAGATATTTTATTAATTTCAGTTTAGTGTTCTTCTCATTATGCTTTGTGTCTCAAAACAATGTTGTAGGGCTTTGAAAAGCATGTGCACTTTGGACACTGTGTCTCTGGTGCCTAACAGGACAGTCAGTGTTCAGGGAGGGCCTCAGAGGCAGGGTCTCATGCAGACGTTTAACTCTCTTAAAACAACCTCTTCCTTGGGGCCATGCAGGGCCATACCTGCTAACTTTCCTGACTCAAACACTTGAGATTTCCCATTGCTCTTTCTCAGGAAGCTTCTAGGGTCCCTGGACAGAATATTCACTTCTCCCTAGAAGTGTGAATTCCAAGGTAGGAGCAACCTTAGCTAACCCACAAAAAAGGCCCCGTTATGCCCTTCTCTGAATCTGGTGCATGTTTGCCCTATACCACCAAAGGTTCTCTGTAGGTGAATTTCCATTTCTCTCTAGATGCGCAAGTCTCTGGTGGTGTGTACCGGGAAAAAAACAATAAAAAGTGAATGAACTATCTCTTTACACATAGCAGTGCGAAGTAGCCACAGGAGAAGTAGAGACTAGCAGTATGCTATCCAGAGTGAGTTTTCAGTTACGAGTTTCCTCGGCTCAATGCTTTCTCACTAGATGTGATACTAAAAGGGAAAAAAATAACTTAAGAAGATGTATATTTTAATGCTACGTTAAGTATATTCATGGTGGAACGAAAGTTAGAAGGAGCTTTTAAAAAGCACAAAATATAATATTACAAAATTAACAAAAAGTTTTGAAACCGTTTCAGGATTTTAAACAAGCTGCCCTGCTGAGCAAGACGGACACGAGCCTTTGTCAAGCCACTGCCATATGCTATCACAGGTGCGTGCGGCGTGCAGTTCACGCCGAGGTGAGAGCACGTGCGACCATAGGATAGTTAGAACAGAAGACAGAGAGGAAACTGTGGAAGCGACAGAGACACAAATGGGGAGGGACACACAGAATCTCTGTACAGGAGTGGGGAAGCACACCCCCCCGTGTGGCAGTAGCACCCTTCTGCCCTCTAATACGGTATTTGAACCAAGTCTGCATCGTGGCATTGGGGCACCCATCTGATTCAAGCCCCTTCCCTGGGGAAGGACCTGGGGGATATACAGAATAAAACCATGCATAGCTTGAAATGTCAAAGAAGAAAAGCCTAGTAATTAATTTTGTTCCTAAAATGAAACAAACTTTTAAAAAGCTTGTTTCCTACACGAGAGTGTGATTTCAAAATATTAGATATTTTCAGAAAATTTGCGTTTAGAAAACATTCGAAATCGAAAAATAATTAAAACAATACCAGTAAATATCTACAAAATACAATAAAATCTGCAGAACCATATTACTTAAAACAGTGTTACCTGTTTCTGGGATTACGATAAGAATAAGGTAGGTTGTAGAAGGAAGGATAAAACAGTCACCTAGGACGAAAACACAGAAGACGATCAGTTTAAAATTGG
>VMDR010031642.1:0-11970 GCA_007922815.1 Macrotus californicus | reverse complement strand
TATTTATTTAAAAAAACCTGGAAGTTTGCACCTTTTGACCCCCTTTACCCATTTGGCCCACCTCCTCAACCCAGTCTCTGGCAACCAGAGTATGACTCAGCCATGAATATCTGATTTGATGCAGAAGCCAACTGGGTAGCATTAATGTATCTATAAGAATTGGAACCCAGCATACCCATGTTCATAGCAGAACTACTCACAACAGCCAAAAGGTAGAAGCAACCCAGATGTCTGTGATGGATGAATGGATAAACAAAAGGTAGTATATCCATACCATGGAATATTATTCAGCCTGAAAAAGGAAGGAAATTCTGACCCATGTTAGAACATGTATGACTCTTGAGACATTATGCTAAGTGAGATGGGCCAGTCACAAAAGGATAAAATTGTGTCATCCTACTTATATGAGTTACCTAGAGTACCCAGAGTCATAGAGACAGGAAGTAGAATGGCAGTTGCTGTGTGCTGGGGGAAGGGTGTAATGGGGAGTTTATAAGTTAATGGATACAGAGTTTTAGTTTGGGAAAGTGAATGTTCTGGAGATGGATGGTACATTTATACAATAATGTAAATGTACTTAATGCCACTAAAAAGAATATACTTAAAATGAGTAAATTTTACGTTACATAACTTTTACCACAAAAATAAAATATTTTTTTAAAAGGGAAGAAATTGGAACCCAACCAAGAACATGAATAATATGAAAAGAGATTAGTTGAAAAAATTTAGCAACTTGCCCTGGCTGGAGTAGCTCAGTGGATTGAGCACAGGCTGCAAATCAAAGGTTCACCAGTTCAGTTCCCAGTCAGGGCACATGCCTGGGTTGAGGGGCCAGGTCCCCAGTAGGGGGTGCATGAGAGACAACCACACATTGATGTTTCTCTCCCTCTCTTTCTCCTTCCCCTCTGTCTAAAAATAAATAAATAAAATCTTTTTAAAAAAATGTTAGCAACTTAAGTGAGAAGGTTACAACTCAAAGCAGAGCAAAGAATTAGGCTAGATTGTAATTTAGATTCAAGAAAACCAGCTCAATGTGAAGGATTGGAACTTCAAGTTCCCTGTTGTCATGGCAACTATAAGAGGTCTTAAAATTCTTGATTTTCATGGCAGAAGATTCACCTGGGCCTAGTATGTGTGCTAAGCAAAGATCTGTGTCCTACAAGCAATCTCAGTCCCCAGTAATCTATAGACATACAAGTATTTGTGAAGGTTTGGCTTGTTAGGTCAAGCATGTGAACCATTTAAAAAGAAAATCAATGTATTACATTTATAAATATAGTCTTTTTTAAATTTATTTTTAGAGGGAGAAAGAGAGGGAGAGAAACATCAATGTGTGGTTGTCTCTCACATGCCCCCCACTGGGGACCTGGCCCTCAACCCAGGCATATGCCCTTACTGGGAACTGAACTGGTGACCCCTTGCTTCACAAGCCTGCACTCAATCTACTGAGCCACACCAGCCAGGGCTATAAATACAGGTTTTAAAATTTAAGTTGTAAATGCTACCAACTGAGATGTGAACTTACTTAAATCTATTCAATTTGAATTAATCCATTGTATTTATGAATAACATGATTGTACTAAACACAAAAGCTTAAGGAAGGTAGATTTTTTTTTCATTTACTCTTTAAAATAGATTTTATTTACTTATTTGAGAGAGGAGGGACAGAGAAAAAGATGAGAACCATCGACGTGTGAGAGGAAACATCCGTTAGTTGGCTCCCCTTTTCATCTTGACCAGGGACTGGACCTGCACCCAACCATGTTCCCCAACCTGGAATCCTTTGCTTTGCCAGAGGGCCCCCAACTGAGCCACACAGTCAGGGTTGTTATTTATTTATTTATCAGTAAGTTTAAATCCTCGAGGGGTACAGCATTACACGGATTCTGTGTCCAATGGCCGTAGCAGGAAGGTTGCTTCAGAATTTAGCAGGAACCATGCCACTGTTTCCATGAGCACGAGTGACCTTTCCCCAGATGACCCGGGTTTTGTTTGGTTCACCACCAGGAGTCACTGTGCTGTTCTTTGCTTTGTACACAGAAGCGCATCTCTTGCCTAGATAGAATTTGGTGTCATCTCAAGCATAAACGCCTTCAGTTTTAAGAAGAGCTGTGTGTTCCCTCTGGTTGCAGAGACCCCGTTAATTGCCAGCAAAAATGGCCTTGGACCACAGCCTTCCAGACGTATTTGTCGTTGTAGAAGTCCTGTTCCTCCACAGGCTTCAAGATGGCGAAAAAGGGGAAGGGAGATTTTTTAGTTGGTAATTTTTTAAATCAAAGTAGCCTCCTTCGTCTTTTCTGTGTACAAAATCTGCCCTGAGACATAAAAAACTGATATTGATAGCTCCGATCGTAGTACTTTCTGCTCCACAGCATAGTTGTTGATTCATCTGTGGCTTTCTTCCACTAGAATATAAGCTCCTTGAGGCCACAACCACATTTGTATCACAAGCACCTAGTACAGCTCCAGACACACAAAAGTCATTCAACAGATGGTTGAGAGAAATGGCTTAAGGAGCAAAGATATTCTTGAATTTATACTTGTGACTATACCTGGGACTACACTTGTGAATTTTGTACACATACATTCCTCCCAGATACCTCTGACAACACCTGCTTTGAATATTGCTAGATGAAGATATCTACCTAATTTAGTGGATTATCATAAATAACATTTATAATTAGTACAATTTGAACAAAGACATTATAAGGCCTCTACTTTATTTTATTGTTCTCATTGGAATCTTATGCAGTAGTACAGAGTGGGTGCCCAATCTCTGTTTGCCCACATACTCTCCCAAAAGTCAAAGTTACTGTTGGGAGACATCCTTCTGTGAATGGCCAATGTCACACAGATGACCATCCTCTGCTCTACTGGGCCAGTGGTCACATCTCTAAAGTCCAGAGGCTCTGCATTTGGATGAAAGCCTCAAGATTTTAAGCTTGGTAGAAAATGAAGGGTTCCCAAAGCATCTCCTGAAAATTGAGGGAAGAAATGCCTTTTCCCTGAGACAGGAGCCAAGTCTTCACACATGGCTTCCTCTTTTGGCACCTTTCCCCTCATGGTGGGACAGATCTGAAGTGAAAAAAGGGATGGCTGTGGGCCCTTAGCTGTCACGCTGGTAGTGATTAGCTGTTTTCAGCAATTATGGCCTTCCATCCAGGGTGTGACGGCTGGCACCTCTGGTAATGAGATGATTTCCAGGGCACGTGTGTTTAAGGCTCTGCTGGCTTCCTTTTGGCCTCTGCTTGCTGTTCTCCTTGGCAGCTTCAGAGTTTACTGACATTACTACCAATGTGACATGTTCCTCTTGGCCAACACAGAAACTCAGGGAAGACATGCCAGCCCGCCATCAGAGAGGCCCGTGGAGCTTCAGGAGAGACACCTGTGGCCACCACAGCTGACTTGCCCCCAGGGAGTGGACATATGGACTCACTCATCTGGCCTCTCAAGAAAAACCCACACCTAAATTTTGCAAGTGGAAATTTCTATTCAACACTGAAGTAACATAGGAGTTTTTTTTCTTGCATAGGAGTAAGCATTGTTGGTGAAGTCATCATACCAGCCAGATAAGTGATTCACTCAGTAACTCATAAAAAAATTATTGAGGAACCACTATCTGCAACACCAGACTAACACTGGATATGAAATGGAGAGCAAAGAAAATGCAGTCCCTTTTCTCACAGAGCTTATGGGCTGATGAGAGAGAAACATCAGCCTAACAGTCACTAAAGTAAATGTGGTTGTGAATTGTGATAGATGATGGGAAAGCAAAGTACGGGGTGCTATGAGAGTATAAAACAGGACTCCGACCTGGAGAGAAAGAGTCCCTATGGAAATGACATTTAAACTAGGATCTGAAAAGATGAACAGGAGATAACTAGACTAAAGGTGAGGTGCAGGAGGAAGATGAACGGAGGAAGAACCTTTGAGCAGGAGGAGAAGCATATGCAAAAGCCCAGGAGCAGCAAGAATCCTGTGAGAAGGCCGCTGAGGCCAGAGTGCCCAGAACTTGGGAATCGTGCTAGGTGAAGCTACAGAGGTGGGCAGGGACTAGATGATGCAGAACCAGGGACCATGGTAAGGGCTGTACAGGCATTCTTAGGGTAGTGGAAGGCCACGAAGGCAGAGATGCATGTCTTACAAAATATTCTGGATGCAGTGGAAGGGAGTGAATCTGGGCAAGGGTCACACTGATCAGGAAAAGAAATAAGGGTGATGGGGAATATAGATGATGTGGGAGATAGGATTTCCTTTCCTTCATTCTCTTCCAAACCTAACCCATCTTTCTGCTCCAAAAGACAGAAGTGAGTTCTTTTTCTTAGAAGACCTTTATCTTTATAGTTTTGTAAGTAAAATTACATTCTCCTGTGTCTATGGGGAAATCCCTGAAAGAAACAGGATGAAAAATTTTAGGAAAGCCATGTTCCACTTCTGAAGAAGCAAAGGGGCTCCTCACAAACGTGGTAGACATTCCTGTGCCACTTCAGACACCTTCATCCAGACCCATTAGTACCCCTAAAGTGATCTGATTTCCATCAGTCCCAAAGCCAGCCAAGCAAGTTCACGTTTATTGGACTCCCTCCTGGCAACAGTTCAGAAAACAATAAAAACAGATGCAAGCCTCGCTGTGGTATAGAAGCCTGCTTTGGAAACTGGGGGGTCAAGTGCCCATTATCCAGGTAAGGAGGCTCTCCCTGGGAGATTAGAAGTGCCTGTTGACATGCCAAGTGGAGAGGGGCTGGAAATCACAGGGGCCACCTGGGAAAGGAGGCCTCAGCCAGGCAGTACTAATACAACTGGACAATGCCACCGAGCTGGCGTGGCCAAGCCAGGAACAAGGGAAGCATGAGTTGGGGGAGGAAGGGCCTCCTTTCCTCCAAAATCAATGTCCTTGTTAACTTGGGCAGAAGAAAATCTGACAGCTCTGGAAACCTGCCCATCTGATAGAAGGAGGAAGCTGAGAAGCCGTTGGAGCCTGAGAAAGCCCGGAGATGCAGGCGGGATCAGTTGCCCACTGGGGACCTGGTGGCAAACCCACTCTGCTCTGCTTTTACCAAAGCCCAAGAGGACAGGTGCTGCTGCCCGTTCCCACCACCACATCCCTAGCTACTTCATAATGTGCCTGCCCCTCTGGTGATCCCAGTTGAATCTGTTTTAGAGAACGTCCAAGTACAGAGCAATCAGCTTCTGAACCCATGCTCCCTGAGGTCTGTACAGTTTGAGGTCATTTTGTTTTGTTATCTGGGATATAACTAAGAGGCAAGTGTAATAACTGAAATCTACAGAGAAACAGAAGTCTTGCCAAGAAAATTCTAGGAAAAACCACCCTTATGTTGATAAAATGATACTATCTGGCCCAGGATATTTATTTAAGGCCACTTATGTGAAGAAAGTAGTATGAATCCAAAATCTACATTTTCAAAATTCAAAGAGCTCCGGAAACCAAAAGTTTTATCATAAGCTTTTAGCAAACTCACTTGGCAGCAAAACCTGACCTAAACTAATGTGAAACAATTTGTAGACTATCTCCTTAGCATGATTAGTCCTATATTTTGCCCCAGGTTTCCAGGAGGGGTGATATAAAATAAGACTCTGTTGGTACCATTTTACCTTTCTAAAATCCCCAAAGCTCTTCATTTCTCCTTTTTTTTTCTTTTAGATTTTATTTATTTATTTTAGAGGAAAAGGGAGGGAAAAAGGGAGAGAAACATAAATGTGTGGTTGCCTCTCATGCACCCCCACTGGGAACCTGACCTGGCCCGCAACCCAGGCATGTGCCCCGACTGAGAATTGAACTGGCGGCCAGTGCTCGCAGGTCACTGCTCAGGTGACCTTTGATTCACAGGCCGGTGCTCAATCCATTGAGCCACACCAGCCAGGACCCCAAAACTCTTCATTTCAAAATACTTTTGTTGCCCGGGTTTTCTAGTAAGGGATCATGAACTTGTATTGTTATGAATTTGAGGACTTGTGGTCCAGTAGGCAAACAGGAGGTCCAAAGGCAGATTAAATAGAGCCCTTTACACTATGAATATTTCATAGACATATAGAATGATGTTTGGGGGTGATGGAGTTACAGAAGTCCCCTCTTAGTCTGGGTTCAAATTTCAATGGAGACAGCATGTGAAGAAAGCATGGGTTCAGGAGTTTAAAAGTGCCTGGGTCATTATTCATGACCCATGTGGCCTTGGGCGAGAATGTTCTCTCTGGATCTCATCCATAAAACGAAAGACTTAGACAAGATGATCCCTAAGGACACTTCTTGGTTTCAGATTACATAGTTCTATGAATTATCTACAGGAAGGAAAAGGAGCCAGGTAACCAGAAGTTCAGAGAAGCTCTGGAAGTGGGAAAAACAAGAACATACTCACATGCTCCTGTTCAACAGTAGGGACGGAAATAACTCAAGCCGGTCAACTGAGGTTCAGCAAATCATGCCACCATTTATGGAACTACTCATCCTCAGCACCTGGGTGTTCAATACGCCCAAGACTCTGGATGGAAACAGCCCTGGCAATGAGTGAGGCCAAGGAAGATCCCTGTCATGCTGAGGTTGTGACATTGCATTTTGCTGAAATCAATTTGGCTCTGTTTAATGCATACCTAGCAGATTTACCAGATTGTGAAAATGAATGTTTTCTATGCGTGTGGCTGATTTTTGCATGCATCTGTTCACGCTTCTAAACCTTAGTTACATGCTGCTAGGAGAATGAAAGGCTATAATTTCTCCTTTTTGAAGCAGGAGTGGTAGAGGCACCATTTACAATTCTGTACCAAAATGGTAAACCACTTTTCTTCTTACTGTCTCAGAAAAAAAAGAAGCAATATGGCCGTATTTCCTTTTGGATTTGCAAGTGATACTGACCTTAATGGGAGTCCAGTGCCTGAGAACACAGTCTTCAGAATATAAATATCCATTGGAATGCAATCATGAGTATTTAACTATATTATTTTCATGTAACATTAATAAGCCCTCACTACCTTGTCACATTTTCATTTTAGATGACAGTGCTTCCTTCAGATGTCAGGGGTCAATTGCAAGAACAGTAATACTAGTATTTATTTAGTGCTTTACATTTCTGGGATGCTTTTATCACCATTAATTAGTAATCCACAAATAATTTCTGTTCCATAGCTACTACAGTCCTCAGTGTTCATGACACAATATGCTCGAGTGACTAATAAGTAGGATGGACTTTGGAATCACTCAAGCTCAGTTTGGGATCTGACTTACTGTGCATCTAGCCCTCAGCAAGCCTCTGTGTCCTCATCTGTAAAAGGGAGACAGAGACAGAGTGTGTATGAGGATTAAGTCAGAATGTGCATATTAACTACATAACTTGGTGCCTGGCGTATTGTAAGTGCTTAATATATCTCACCTGTAAACTGACAGCCGTTTTGCATTTCTCAAGTCTTTCAGCCTCTGGAATGACATTACAGACAATAAATTACTTAAAATAGAAAAATCGCCCGCCTCCTCTCCAGACTTCCTCTCCCTGTCCTTCTTAAACTGCTAGAACCTCTCCGTTCCTTACTTGATTTTGCAGAGAAATTTGGTTTTCTTTGTCTCACTCCTAATCCATATCTGCCTTACCCTGAGGGCTAATTTTCCACTAGCCAACGGCCCAACCACTTTCATTTTTTAACCAAACAAAGCAATTCTTTCTACCCTTAGCCTAGCTACATTGAGGGTGATTAAATTTATATTTTTAAAGACTTTTCTAAAACAAACCAACAAACAAAAAACACATTGACACAGACAGCAACATGGTGGTCACCAGAGAGCAAGAAGTGGAGGAGCAGGGGAGGCAGTATTTAGTATAGGTACAATTCTCCATACTTCAGTAGTTCCTGAATTGCAGTCAAACAAGATGATATAATTATGTTCATCATGATTACCTCAGTGTTTACTAAGTACCTAAATGTTCAAGGCATTGTATTGGTTAGTCTTGGCAAGGGAGAGAAAAATATGAAATAGCAATTTTCTATTTTTAATTTTTTGAGGTAAACCCATACTGCTTCCCACAGTGGCTACACCAAACTGCATTCCAACCAATAATGCAAAAGGGTTCCCCTTTCTTCACATCCTCGCCAGCACTTGTTTGTTGATTTATTGATGATAGTCATTCTGACCAGTGTAAGGTGATTTCTCACAAAAGACCCCGCATAGCAACAGTGATCCTGAGAAAGAACAAAGTTGGAGGAATCACACTACCTAATATCAAAGTGTAATACAAGGCCATAACAGTCAAAACAGCATGGTACTGACATAAAAACAGACACATAGATCAATGGAACAGAATAGAGAGCCCAGAAATAAACCCATGCTTTTTTAATCAATTAATATTTGACAGAGGAAGCAAGCACATACAATGGGCTAAAGATAGTTTATTCAATAAAAGGTGTTGGGAAAATTGGACAGATATGTGCAGAAATATGAAATTAGACCACCTTCTTATGCCACACACAAGAATAAATGTAAGTCTTTATCTCTAATGTATGTGTGTGTGTGCATGCATATATGTGTGAGAAAGAGAATGAGAGATGAAAATGTAAATAAGCACTGATCTAAGAGAGGAAGGCCTGGAATCCAGTTCTTGCCTTACCTCTGGTTAGATGTGAGAATTTGTGTGGCAGAAATCAGCCAGCTGGTCACCGAAATCCACTTCCACTTCTTGGCACACAGCTGATATTTCCCAGCCTCCTTTGCATTTATGTGTTGCCTTGTGATTAAGTTTTGACCCACAGAATGTAGGTGGAAGTGACATATACTACTTTCAAACCTCACCCATAAAAACTTCACTATCTTCCATGTTCTTTCTTTTTTTTGACTGTTAGTAACCAGAGAGAGACCTTGGAAGTTGTGGGTTAAAGATGATAGAATCACTGGCAGCCTGGCTCCCTGATGATTGTGTGGAGAAAAATGCACAGCCCCTGCCATTCCACTCCACCACAGATTAGATCCATCCATCCAAAACAAACAAGAAAGGATCTGCTATGGTGTGAGCCTGTATGATTGTGAGTGTCTCTGTTACAGCAGCTCACATCACTGTAGCTAAGAAGTGAAGTCCCGCCCTGACTGGTGCGTCTCAGATGCTTGGACGTAGTTCTGCAAAGAGAAAGACCACCAGTTCAATTCCCTGGCCCGCATGTGCCTGGGTTGCGGGCCAGGTTCCCGGTTGGGGGCATGCAGGAGGCAGCCCATCAATGTTTCTCTCCCTCTCTTTCTCTGTCCCTTCCCCTCTCTCTAAAAATAAACAAATAAATAACATCTTTTTAAAAATAAAATGTGAAGTTCTTTACTCTCTTCAGTTTCTGTAGCTGCAAGATAGGATTTACTTTTTGCAAAACTTCATTTAACCCTCTTGAGACTGAAATGTGATGCATGTAAAAATATTTTCCTTATTTCATATTCTATTCCAGCCTATTCCCATGCATCTTTACAAAGTTGCAGTGATAGTTTAAATATAATTTTATATTCAGCTCTTTTCACTTGATACCACAAGCATTTTTCCACATTGCCACAGTCTTCATAACTATAAATGTTAATGAGTACTTAATATTCCATCAAGTTGATGTACCATAATTATCTGAAAAAAGTGGGAAGATGCTGCTATTATACCCTGCTTTGGGAAAACTCAACTTAATCAAAACAGTTAAATCTGGGATTGTGGGGGTTACTACTCCTAAAATTAAAGGAATTTTTCTTCTACAAAGAATTCTCTACAATGGACTTTTAAATACTAAGCTCCTTTTGTGTTTCTTTGGTATAATTTAAATTACAAAAATGTAATACACTGTCAACTACCTACTATACAAAGCAAAGCATTTGTATTTTATACTCACATCTATACATTTTGACATTTGCATTCAGTGGCTACTGGTTGCAGAGAATCCCAGTACTCTAAAGCAGAGCTGACCCAGGTGATCTTTCCTGAGTGTTCTACCTTCTCTACTTGTAGTGGTCTAATCAAGCAGTGAGGATCATGTGGGGGCATTGCTGGGGGTATGGTAATTACATGTGCTCACACTTATATCTGCACCCATTGTTTTTGTATATACCCATATTTTGAAAATCTTGTTTTAACTGCAAAAACAATATAAGAATAACAGTAATAGAAATGGGAAAAATTGATCCAAAACTTATCACAGTAACAGATGTGCTGCTTCAATATTCTTTGTGTACCTTGCTGTATGCACACAGAATCTACACCTACTTGTATTTGAATATAGTTTTATTTCCTCCTTCAATCATGTAACCCTCTGCAGGGATCATTGTCACATTACTTCACTAGTACAAAAGTCTCCACTATCTAAACTCTCGTTGAAGTAGTCACTGTAACAACTTGTAGATACTTTTAACCCAGAATTGCCATCTGGATCAAAATTCCCACATGGGTTTATGGTGTGAGCAGGCCAAAACATTTAGGTTTCATATAGATTCGAATTAGTGCAGTGGAGGATGTTCAGCTGTTCTTCTGCGAGGACAGCAATGCGTGTCATTTAAATGTGTGCATTATTACTAATGTCCATCTCATGTTATTGTCTTCTAAGAAAGTTTCCTTAGCATATTGTCTCATTATTTATGTACATTACCACACATACTAAATATGGCATAGAATTAAAACACAAGTTGTATCCACTATAATACAGTATCATGTACAGTAAAAAACACATCCATGAATGCTCGTTCATTATTAAATAATTAAATAATTAATGTTTTTAATCCTTTATACTATGTAGAAAATACTTGGTGGGTTGTTATATAAACTTTTAAAAATGTTTTTTGAGGGAATTGATTGGGATTTTGGGTGGTCTGCAAACACAGCACTATTGGTCTATTTATAATGAGGAAATATAGGCTCTTGCTATCCAAAAACTTGCTATGAAGCCATTTACAAGGAATGGATTAGATTTTGAATATTGAAGGATGTCTATATTTATCTGTATCTCTTCGTAGCCTCTGAGCATCTTAAAAACAGAAACTATACTAATCAACAAAACATACAAGCAAGCAAAATAAAACCAGAGACTTGGAAATAAAGGATAGACTGACAGTGACCAGAGAGGAAGAGGGAGGAGAATAATGGGGGAAAAGAGGAGAAGGGTCAAGGAACATGTAAAAAGGACCCAGGGACAAAGACAAGGGGTAGGAGGGAAGGATTGAATGTGGAAGGTGGGGGTGAGTAGGGCAGGAGAGAGTAATAGGGGAAAAATGGGCACAACTGTAATTGAATAACAATTAAAATTTTTTTTAAACAAAAACTATAATGTATTTGTTTTTGCCCAGCATAAAACATAGTGCCTGGCACTTAACTGGTTTAATTCACATTATTCTGGAATAAATGAATGAACAAATACCATAATTCATCAAATTTTCCTCCTGTTATTGAATGAATACATCTCTAATTTTCATTTTCTATAGGAAATTACTCTGATTTCTCTTGTAGAGGTCACAGCCAAGGAATTTCAATGTGTGTTGCAAGGCAGCACCAAGGCATTGCATGAGTGTGGCCGAAAGCCCTTCTTCCCCTTCTCTTCACAGTGGAGCCGTGTGGTTTGCTCTGACTGTAGAAGGGTAGGCAAAAGCAGGGTTACAGTTGGGAGTGTGTGAAACACAGAATTTGTTCTTGTATTACTTATTAATTATTGCATTACTTTTTTGTATTACAACTATAAATCTACTTTTGCTCACCCCTGTATTTGCTTTTCTGTTTTACCCGCCATTAATAACTGCTTGGTTTTCTTTATTTATTTTACATTTTTTTATTAACTGAAGTTCATAGTTTACATTGAGATTCATTCTTGGTGTTGTACGGTTTATGGGTTTTAACTACTACATAATGCCATGTATTCATCGTTACAGTATCATACAGAATAGTTTTATTACCCTAAAAATCCCCTTTGCTCCATCTATTTACCCTACCCCCATTGAGCCCCCTGGAAACCACTGGTCTTTTTACTTCC
>VMDR010031641.1:0-11971 GCA_007922815.1 Macrotus californicus | reverse complement strand
AGGAGATTCTGTAGGTTCAAGCCCAACCTGTAATTCTACGTCACTGAAAAGTGATTTTCCCAGGATGTAAAAATGGCTTTGGTATCCCAAGATTCTTTTGGATTGGGGAGTTCATTCATTTATTTTCTCATGTAACAAGCAAATGTTTATTTACTGTGTTGATATATTTGCCTCAATTTACCTATTAATGAGCTAGAAAGTTAAATCAATTTCTGGATTCAAATAAAGGTAACTGTCACACTCTGCTGCTAATCTTGAATAGGTGGGCTGGTCTGCATTAGAGTTAAATCTGTGGATTATGGAGAAATGGGTAGGAATCCAGTGCTTTTGGAAGCTTAGTACAAATTGTCCAATATTGGGCATGACCGTGTTTGGGCAATACAATAAGCTGTATAATGGCTATCATAGAATCACAGATATAAGATCCTAACTTCTGAAATGTGTATATATCACTTTATAAGGAGAAAAGAGATTTTGTAGGTATGATTAAGTTAAGGATCTTGACATGAGGATATTATCCTATAGATATCCATCTAGATAAGATCTGTGTTCCAGCATATGTCTCCTATAAAATACAGGCAAAAGGAGACATGATACATACAGAAGAAGAAAGCAATATAACCAAGGAGGCAAAAACTGAACTGGTGGAACCACAGGGATGCTGGCCACCACCAGAAATCAGAGAAGGCAAGGAAAAATGAATTCTATTCTCAATCCTCCAGAAGGAGCATGGCCCTGTGAATACCTTGATTTTGGCTCATTGAAACTTATACCACATTTCTGGCCTCCAAAACTGTGAGAGACAGATATCTGTTGCTTTAAGCCGACAGGTTTGTGGTAATTTGTTACAGCAGCCACATGCAACTAATATAGGTAGTATTGATCAGATGGGGGATTTAGAATTTCACATTGAAAGAAAGTCACTAAATCTAGTAATAAAAGGGCTGAGTTAGTAATTTCTCAAGAAATGTTTCAGACCAGCTAGACTTTGTAGAGAAAGAGACAAAACAACAAGAAAAAGCAGAATGAGCTACAGAATGCTTAGCATTTTTTTCACCAGAAAATTTGAGAGAACTGAAGAGCAGAACAGAGTAGAACCAAGTAGATTTAGATAGCAGCTGAGACTGAAATTGTACCACCCTACCCTACTATTGTGTACTTTGAAAATGGGATTAATTCTCCATGATAATGACATTATGGAGAGAAAAAATGCATGCACCTTTTAAATAAACAGTAAGATAAGGTGCCACAGGAGTTCCTGAGGGAATGTTGTAAGAATGGTGTGGGATGGGGTTATATGACAAAATTAAGATAAAGAAGAAATATTGGAGTTATTCATAAAAGTTATTCTATATTCTCATAAAGAATTTCTTGATATCACTGTTTTTCTATGGTTTTCTCATAAATTCTGGTCAGTTCTGTGTAAGTAAGTAAATGATTACTTTGCGTAATCTCATCGGCACTACTGCCAGAAATAGACTGCAGACCAGTGAAACATCTGTTATTAAGAATCTAGCCTACTAATCTGGAGCAGAGGTTGCTTTCCAGTCTGTGGTCTCACTCAAAATGGCTGCATTAAGTTAGTTTGGGTAGGAAGCAGAATCCTTCCACACATTACACAGACTCTTTTCTTATACCTTTTCAAATAAGCATGGCAATAAAAACTTACTTGTTTCTAAAGTTTAAATATCCATGATTCTAAACCATTTTCATATAAGAATCCTTTTCAGAATAGAAGCATTTTTTGTGATAAATGCCTAAAAAAGACATATATTTAGCAAGTCCACTGCTTTTTCATAAGTACTTTCCCTTTTAACTTGTGAGGGAAAAGAAGCAGGATATCCATTTAAGAAATATTATCAATTATATTCACTGAATGGTTACTACAGTCATAAACAATTGAGTGCTTGAAAATACAGATATGAGGAAGTAGGGTTCTTTTCCTTCAGAAAAAATATTCAGTCTATAAGTTTTGTTAATTTATTACTAGAGGACTGAAAGGAAGTCTCCTGCAAGTTGTTCAAAGACATGAGATGCTTACATTTTTAAAAGGATTGTATATAAATATTGCTAAATATGTATCTATATATAAATTATACACACACCTGCACACACAGTCATGTGCCACTTAACAATAGGCACATGTTGTTCTGAGAAATGTGGCATTAGATGATTTCATCATTATTTGAAAATCAGAAAGCATACTTACACAAACATAATGGTATAGCCTACTACTGTAATTACATGTACTATAGTTTTATATGACTGATAGTTCAGTAGGTTGGTTCACCACAATCATGTGAATAATGCATTACACTATAACATGACAACATCACTAGGTGATATAAATTCTTCTGTTCCATTATAATCTTATGGGATCACCACCAAAATGTTGTTATGCAGCACATGACTGTATATACTATATAATAATATGTAATACATGCATCTATATACATATATACCAGTAGAAAAATTGTAGACTATTTGCTTTATATTGGCTAGTCTACACACTGTTTAAATCTGTAAGGAATTCATCAATGCCACTGGTTTAATTACAATTCAGCATCTTGCCAAGTGCCATTAAAATTCAGATCCTGTTGTGTGTATTGTTACTTAATTGTAGACTTGAGTAACTAAACTTAGGCTAAATGCAGAAGTTAGCAAACCTCCTAGGCTGATGAATGCACTTTGTTATATCTTGATATAAATCCAATAAATTTAATAGAATGTTCTTCCAAACAAATTCGCGATCTTAATTCATAGTTATTCAAAAGAGAACACCATAGCTAATTTATCAAACCAATAATATATTCCCCTAGTGATCAAACAATTACCTCTAAGTGGGAGTATGACACACAGGTTGAACGATATAATATAGAACTGGAACTGAAATGAGAAAGTGTTCCTAGCAAATTTTGATCTGTAAGTAGCACATCTTGATGTAATATACACATTCTCTGATTTTGCAAATTCACTCATTCTAGTTATTAATGGCATATTATCATATCATAGTGTTGACCACTGGATACTTTCCATATTTGTATCACGTCAAAACATTGTTATAGTCTAAACATTTGAGACTGTCATACCTTAAAAATGTCTCCTTTCACAAACAAAATGAAACATTACAAATCAAACAATAACTAAAGAGCTGGCAAATATGTGGACATTTATGACTATAAGTAGGCACTACCTGAAACAATAAATATAGGCTTTCAGTAATTCAGCATCAGTTCATTAAATAAAGTAAAAAGATTTTTCCAAATAGCCTCCATTTTTTTAGAATAATTAAATATTTTTCTTATTTTTATTTTTTTATTGTTGTTCAAGTACCGTTTTTGCCTTTACCCCCGACTCCTCCCCACCACCCCAAGGCCTCCTCACCACCCTCTGCCATTTCCACCCCCCCTTGTTATTTTCCATATGTCCTTTATAATTGTTCCTGTAAACCCTTCACCCTTTCCCACCATTATCCCCTCTCATCTCCCCTCTAATCACTGTCATCTTGTAATCAATTTCAGTGTCTTTGGCTATACTTTGCTTCCTTGTTCATTTTGTTGATTAGGTTCCTGTTAATGGTGAGATCATATGGTATTTGTCTTTCACCACCTGGCTTGTTTTACTTAGCATAATGCTCTCCAGTTCCATCCATGCTGTCGCAAAGGGTAGGAGCTCCTTTTTCTTTCTGCTGCATAGAATTCCATTGTGTAAATGTACCGTAGTTTTTTGATCCATTCATTTACTGATGGGCACTTGGGTTGCTTCCAGCACTTGGCTATTGTTAATTGTGCTGCTATGAACATTGAGGTGCATAGGTTCTTTGGGATTGCTGTTTCAGGGTTCAGGGTTCTTAGGATATAATCCTAGCAGTGGAATTGCTAGGTCAAAAGGCAATTCCATTTTTAGTTTTCTGAGGAAATTCCATACTGTTTTCCATAGTGGTTGCATGAGTCTGCAATCCCATCAACAGTGCACTAGGGTTCCCTTTTCACCACAACCTCTCCAACACTTCCTGTTGCTTTGGTTATGATGACCATTCTCAATGGTGTGAAGTGGTATCTCATGGTGGTTTTAATTTGCATCTCTCCAAAGGCTAGAGATATTGAACAACTTTTCATATGTCTCTGTACCCTCTGTATGTCCTCCTTGGAAAAGTGTCTGTTCAAGTCCTTTGCCCATTTTTTTAATTGGGTTGCTTGTCTTCTTAGAGTGAAGTTGTTTGAGTTCTTTATATATTTTGGAGATAAAACCCATATAGTTAGTTCTCTTTTAATTCTAATACTGTTTTCTTTAGCCATGCAGAAGCTTTTTATTTTGATGAGATCCCATTTGTTTATTCTTTCCTTTATTTTCCTTGCTCTAGGGCACATATCAGTGAAAATGTCGCTGCATGGAATATCTGAGATTTTCCTGCCTATTATTTCCTCTAGGACTTTAATGCTGTCACATCTTATATTTAAATCTTTTATACATCTTAAATTTATTTTTGTATATTTTGTAAGTTGGTGCTCAAGTTTCATTTTTATGTATGTAGCTGTCTAGTTCCCCAACATCATTTGTTGAAGTGGTTCTTTGTTCCATTTTATGCTGCTTCCCCGTTTGTCAAATATTAATTGACCATAGAGATGTGGGTTTATTTCTGGGCTCTCCATTCTGTTCCATTCGTCCATGTGTCTGTTGGTACCATGCCAGTACCAGGCTGTTTTGATTACAGTGGCCTTGTAGTACAGTTTGATATCAGGTATTGTGATTTTTCTTATTTTGCTCTTCTTTCTCAAAATTGCTGCAGCTATTTGGGGTCATTTATGGTACATATAAATTTCTGAAATGTTTGTTCTCTATCTGTGAAATATGCCATTGACACTTTAATAGGGATTGCGTTGAATCTATAAATTGCTTTCGGTAGTACGGACATTTTGATGATGTGAATTTTTCTGATCTATGAACATGATATGTTTCCATTTGTTTGTGTCTTCTTTAATTTCTTTCTTCAGTGTTGTATGGTTTTCTGAGTACAGGTCTTTTACCTCCTTGGTCAGGTGTATTCCTAGGTATTTTATTTTTCTTGTTACTATATCAAATGAGATTTTTTCCTGATTTCTGTTTCTGATATTTCATTGTTTGTATACAAAAATGCCTTTGATTTTCTGAATACTGACTTTGTATCCCACTGTTTTGCCAAATTCATTTATTAGGTGGAGTAGTTTTTTGGTGGAGTCTAAAGGATTTTCTGTGTACACTATCATGTCATCTGCAAACAATGACAGTTTTGTTTCTTCTTTTCCAATTTAGATGCCTTTTATTTCTTTTTCTTGTCTGATTTCTGTGGCTAGGACTTCCAAAACTATGTTGAATAGAAGTGGTGAAAGTGGACAACCTTGTCTTGTTCCTGATCTTAGTGGGAAAGTTTTTAGTTTTTGACCATTGAGTATGATGTTGGCTGTAGGTGTCTCATATATGGCGTTTATTATATTGAGGAATGATCCCTCTATTCCCACTTAGCTGAGTGTTTTTATCATAAATGGGTGCTGCTCCTTGTCAAATGCTTATTCTGCATCTATTGATATGATCATGTGATTTTTGTCTTTGCTTTTGTTTATGTGATGTATTACATTTATTGATTTATGAAAATTTTACCATCCTTGCATCCCTGGGATGAATCCCACTCATGGTGTATGATCTTTTTAATATATTGCTGAATGTGGTTTGTCAATATTTTGTTGAGGATTTTAATGTGTGTGTCCATCAGCGATATTGGCCTGAAGTTTTCTTTCTTTGTTGTGTCTTTATCTGATTTTTGGATTAGGATGATGCTGGCTCCATAAAAAGAGTTTGGGAATCTTCCGTCTTCTTGGATTTTTTGGAATAGTCTGTGAAGGATAGAGGTTAGCTCTTCCTCAAAAGCTTTGTAGTATTCTCCTGTGAAACCATCTGTTCCAGGGCTTTTATGTGTTGGGAGTTTTTTGATTACTGTTTCAATTTCCTCAGCTGTTATTCATCTGTTCAGGCTTTCTGCTTCTCCTTCATTGAGTTTTGGAAGATTACATTTTTCTAGAAATTTGTCTATTTGAGCTAGGTTTTCAAATTTCTTGGCATATAGTTCTTCATAGTAATTTCTTGCAATCCTTTGTATTTCTGTGGTATCAGTTGTATTTTCTCCTCTTTTTGATTGTGTTTATTTGTGTCCTCTCTCTTTTTTTCTTGATGAGTCTGTTTAAAGGCCTGTCAATTTTATCTATCTTTTCCCAGAACCAGTTCCTGGATTTATTGATCCTTAGAATTGTGCTTTTAGTCTCTATGTCATTTAATTCTGCTCTGATCTTGACTATTTCTTTCCTTTTACTTGCTCTGGGCTGTTTTTGTTGTTGTTTTTTGAGTTCTTGTAGGTGTAGGGTTAGGTTGTTTATTTGAAATGTTTCTTTTTTTTTTTTTAGATAGGCCTGTATAGCAATGAACTTCCCTCTTAGGACTGCCTTTCCTTTGCTTCATAAGTTTTGGGTTGTTGTGAGTTCATTTTCATTGGTTTCCAGGAACTTTTTTATTTCTTTCTTGACCTCCTTCTTGACCCATTCATTGTTTAATAGCATGCTATTCAATCTCCATGAGTTTGAGTGTTCTTGAGTTTTTTTCTTGAGGTTGGTTTCTAGATTCAGTTCCTTGTGGTCAGAGAAAATGCTTAATATGATTTCAATGTTCTTGAATTTGTTGAGGCTTGTTTTATGTCCTATCATGTGTTCTGACTTTGAAAATATTCCACGTGCATTTCAAAAGAATGTGTATTATGGTTCTTTGGGATTAAAGGCTCTATATATATCAGTTAAGGCCATTTGATCTAGGACATTGTTCAATGCCTCAATATCTTTGTTGATATTTTGTTTGGAAGATCTGTTCATTTTTGAGTGAGTTGCAATCCCCTACTATAATTGTGTTGCTGTCAATATCTTTCTTGAAGTCCTCCAAGGTTTTCTTTAATATTTGAGTCTCTTATGTTGGGAGCATATAGATTTACAATGTTTATTTCTTCTTGATGAATTCTTCCCTTGAGTATTATAAAGTGTCCTTCTGGGTCTCTTTTTATGGCCCTTGTTTTGAAGTCTATTTTGTCTGATATGAATATTGCTACCCCAGCTTTTTTTTCCTGTCCATTTGCTTGGAATATTTGCTTCCAGCCCTTTACTTTCAGTCTGTGTAGGTCTTTTGTTCTGAGGTGGATCCCTTGTAGGCAGCATATGTGTGGGTCATGGTTTCTTATCCATTCAGCTACTCTATGCCTTTTGATTGGATCATTTAATCTGTTTATGTCTAAGGTTATTATTGATAGGTACTTATTCATTGCCATTTTTTTGTACCTGTGTTCCTCTGTCATTCACTGTTTTTCTTCCTGTTCTTAAAGCAGACCCTTTAACATCTCTTAACAGAATTGGTTTGGTGGAGGTGTATTCTTTTATACTTCTTTTCTATGGGGAGCTCCTTATTTGGCCTTCCATTTTAATTGAGAGCCTTGCTGGGTAGAGTAATCTTGGTTGCAGACCTCTGTCTTTCATTACTTGGGGTATTTCTTGCCATTCTCTTCTGGCTTGGAGTGTTTCCATTGAGAAATCAGGTACTAGCCTCATTGGGGCCCCCTTGTATGTTACTTCCTGGTTTTCCCTTGCTGCTTTTAAGATTCTCTCTTTGTCTTGAAATTTTGCCATTTTAGTTATGATGTGTCTTGAAGTGGGCCTCTCTGGGTTACTCTTGGTTGGGAGTCTCTGTGTTTCCTGGATTTGTGTGAATTTTTCTCTCATCAGATTAGGGAAGTTTTCCATCATTACTCCTTCAAACAGGTTTTCTATCCCTTGCTCTTCTCTTTCTGGTATCCCTATTATATGGATATATGTTACGTCTCATGTTGTCTTGCAGCTCTCTTACCACCTGTTCATTCTTTCTTAGTGTCTTCTTTTTTCTGCTATATCTGGGAATTTTTTTCTAGCTTGTCCTCCAACTCACTGATTCAAGCCTCTGCTTCATCCAGCCTGCCTGTAATTCCTTTAATGTGTTTTTTTTATTTCTGAGATTTTATTGTTCATTTCTTCCTGCTTTTTGTCTACAGATTCTATTTCCTTTTTCATGCTGATGTAGTTTTCACTCAGTTCCTTGTAGTTCTCTATGAGCTCCTTGAGCGTCTTTATAACCATTAATTTGAATTCTGTATCTGATAGTTTGATTACCTCCATTTTGTTTAGCTCTTTTAGTGGGGAATCTTCCATATCTTTTGTTTGCATGTTCTTTTTTTGTCTCCCCATTTGAGTTGACTCTTTTTGTTTGTTTCTGTCCTTCCTGATGTTTTGTTTTGCTAGCTGTCTTTGTAGGGTGAACTTCTATGGTAGGAATTCTGAGGTCCAGTGATGTGGTCTCTTTGATCTCCTTGACTGGATACTAGGTTTGCCCTTTCTTCTGTTTGTGTGGGGTCTCTTGTTGTACTTGGGTTTGTACCTTTTGGTGGTTCCTTTATTGGTGGTTTTTCTCCTGTAGCAGGTATACTGATGTTCGCAGCTTCCATCTATTCTTGTTTGTGATCAGTGGCAGGGAGTTGGCAAAATGGATTAAGACAGCAGGAGAGTATTTTATGGGATTTAAAGTACCAGTAAGTGCAGAAGAGATAGGAGATTCTCTGAATGACCATAGCGTTAAATGTCGTATTTCACCCAATTAGTCACTTTTTATAAAAGGTAAAAGAGACATAAGACTCTTGTTAGAGGGGAAGATGATTGTGAGCTGAATCCAGAAAACAGAGCGCTTGTGCAAGGGTAGATGATAAGATATAGTGAGATTAAAATATAGAAAGTAGATGTAATGTGAGAAAGAATAGAGTTAACCACAACAATAATAACGCTCAGGATTAAAGTGAAGTGGGCTAAGATCATGGAAGGTTGCTATGTAGTATGTACAATTGTATGGAACAACAATTATATAACAGTACTGGGACAACAATAATGTGACAAGAAAGATATGATTTGGATAACCAGAATAGAAAGTACCTGATCAAGAGTTGTGTGTTATTGGAACCTTGGTGAAGTGAAAGGAGAAAAATTAAAATACAATACAAAGAGAATAAAGAAAACCAGTAAAGCAATGCAATTAAATGGAAATAAAATGAGGAAAACTAAACATAAGGAAGAGAAATAAAAAATACTAATAAAATAAAAGTGGTAAAAAATAATTGCAAGATAATAATAATGCACATACACAATAAAATGCCAGCTCTGTGGGATAACAAAGTGACATTGGTCTCAGTTTTTCAGTTTTGAGGGTTAGCCTTGTGCTCCCCCTTTCGATCTGTCTCTGGACTCTTTGTTACCTCGAGTATTACCTCTCTTAAAGGAAGGAAAAAAAGGGGTGGAGGAGAGAAAGGATCCAAAAAGAAAAAAAAAAGATAATAATAAGCCTCCTTCTGACTTTAAACCTGTTCAGCCAGTTCTGCTGGTCTTCCTAGATGCCACAGGAAGAGGGGGCTGGGCTTCGCTTTTCTCCCTTTCTTTGGTTCTGAGAGGATGGGGACCAGGTTTAGGTCACAACATTCACAGTTTCCTGGTCTCTGGCCCAGGTCTTCCATGAGCTGCCAGGCTCAAATCAGCCACTCAGCTGCTCACAGTGTGAATCAGTCTCCAGCACAGAGCCCAAGATAAGCAGAGCGCACAATTCCCGTCTGCTACTGTCTGTGGGTGCACAGTGTCAGACCAGTGGGGTACATGGTTCTCTTCTGCTACTGTCTCTGGGCACTCGCAGCTGAAATCACCCTCGGGGCACATCAGCCGCTGCTAAAGAGTTCCTTACAAAGCAGGTGCCCCCCATTCTTAACAAGCACAGGGCTTATCACACAGCCCCACTTTTCAACCAGTCCAGAGACTATCCAAGTCAGGGTCCCACACGGCTCAAATCCTCCCTTCTCCAGGTGTTGCCCAGCACCCCAATTTCTCTGGTGCCAGCGTCCACATTCCCAGTGGATGTATACTACCTCTGTGTGTCTCCCACTTCGTCTCCACTCCCCCAGTGACTTCCAGCACCCAGGTCCCTCCTGGTGCTGGGCTGCCCTCCCTGCTCTGCTGGGGGAGGGAGCTGGTGCTCTAACTCTTCTCCCTGTATCCTGCGGCAGGTGCTGGGCCAGAGGCCTCAGTAGCCCCGGTCCCGCGCAGATCCCAGGGACCTTACCGTCCCAGTGTACTCTCCTCACCGTCTGTTTTGCAATTTCCTCTGTAATATTTTGCCTCCAAACTTCATATAAGCTGGGATTCTGTTGGCTGTTCACTCTGTTCCTCAGAAGATTGGCTAGGTGTTCCAAAATATATATATAAGAATAAGGAAAGTGCTATGGACCTAAATATACTCATTAAGATATCCTGGCACCACAACTTTTTTGCTAATCTTGGTCAAGCCAAAGTACATATGTAACATTCCTATACATAGTTCTTATATTTATAAGCTGCATATGGACTACACAGCAAGTATCGGTTGCTGGTTCCACAGGGAGAGTGAAAGTTTAACAATAATGGAAAATATGCATTTGGAAGCAAGAGAAAAAATTTAAATTTTGTCAAAGAATTGCACTTTAAGTCATTTATGATAAATCTATATATTCAACTTACCTTATTGTTTCAAAATAAGAAAGTTTCAGATTTGCCTTTAGACTGATACATTGTGATTTGGCAGTTAAATGTTTCTGAAGATAAATGAATAGTGTTGCTTCTATTCAGCCTTCTTAGTGACTTGTGTGTGTGCATGTGTGTGATTTATTTTGTCTTTTTCAAAATCCTCAATGTTAGAGAAACTACTTCTAAATTTACCCAGACTGGTCAATTTAAACAACAAACTTCTTTACTCCAAGAGAATCATACAACATTGCAAACCCAAATAAGACTATATAGACACATGATAAAGTTTTCCAAGCTTATAAAAATAGGATAGAATTAGATAAAGACTATGAAAGAAGCAAAAAACAAAATGTACAACATTCTCCCAGCATGTCATAAATCAGCTGCCTGGTGATAAACTCTACTACTTCAATTCAAATGTTCCTTCGGTTTGGTGTCTCTCCCCCTACCTCTACGCACATATGCTACTCTATACTGATACCTGAGGGTCATAAGGACCATGTGTATGCCTATTTTCATCACTATTGTATCTTCAACATGAAGAACAATGTGTGGCACATAATAATTATATAAATAAATAAAATATAAATAAACTACTTGCGAGGTGAGTGAATGAGGGAACACATTTCTCTGTTTAAAGTCATATTTGAACTTGCAAATTGTATATGCTGATTTTCAAAAATATTTATGTTTCATTTGTGTTCACTCAATAAAAGAGGCAAGAACTTATTTGACTTGCTTAACTTCCTGTGACACAGAATGTATCTCAAAGGTTTAATATTTTTTCTTTCATTGGCATATGCAATTAATGGAATGTTTTTAAAAACTATATTTAAAAGAATGTTGCCCAATTAGTCATTTGGGATGACAGTGGATGAATTTTAATTGTGCTCTACTGATCAAAATACTTAACCTCCCTCCTCACCCCTCTCTCTCATCTTAATGCAGGCTATTCTCAAGACACCCAGTCCTGCCTTTGACTGATCTTGTATTTCACATTCTCATTCTTTGGGGGCCTGTGGTGAGGGATGAGTCATGATAAGTGTACATATTGCCAAAATAAAACATATTATGAAAATCCTGTGGACATTTATTCTTGTCCAAATACAATGTTTAATCATGATCTTAACTCAGTCTTAATTATCAACTAAGTTTAAACTTCTCTGAGCAGTATTTGGTCTTCTCTGTTCTGATTGAATAAATCAGGTGTATCAAATAGCCTTCATGTAAAATATTGACAGGCTGCATTTATGAGAACTATATGAACTTTTATATGTTTTACAACAAAAGAATCTCATATTTAAGCCAGAAGAATCCATTAAACAGCAACAAGCTTTATT
>VMDR010031640.1:0-11975 GCA_007922815.1 Macrotus californicus | reverse complement strand
TTTAATGTTTAAATATACTGACATTCAATATTGTTTTATATTAGTCCCAGGTATACAGCATACTGATTGGGGAGTTATGCAACTTAGGAATTCATCACCCTGACAAACCTAATACCCATCTGGCACCACACATAGTTATTACATTATTATTGACTATATTCCCTATGCTGTACTTTACATTCCTGAGACTATTTTACCATGCCAATCTGAACTTCTTAATGCTGTCACCTACTTCACCCAGCACCTGAACTGCCCTTCCATTTGTCCACCATTGATGTGCTCTTTGAATCTGAGTCTGTTTCTGTTTTGTTTGTTTATTTCGTATCTTAGTTTTGATATATAAATTAAATCATAAGGTATTGTTTTTCTCCATCTAACTCATTTCACTTAGCATGATACCCTTTAGGTTTATCCACAGCATCACGAATGGTAATTTCATTCTTTTTTAAAGCCAAGTGTTACTCCACTGTATATATGTACCACTTATTCTTTACTCAACTGTCTATTGATGGACACATAAGTTGTTTCCATATCTTGGCTATTGTAAGTAATGCTGCAATGAATAGAGGGATGCATATGGGGTTTTCTTTGAGTTAGCATATTGGATTTTTTTGGATAAATACTCAGAAGTGGAATTGCTAGGTCATAAGGGCTTTTTACTTTTCATTTTTTGAGGAGTTTCCATATTGTCTTACAGTGGCTGCATCAGTTAGCAATTCCACCACCAGTTATCACAGTTCTCTTCTCTTCACATCCTCTCCAAGACTTGCTGTTTGTTGATTCATTGATGACAGCCATTCTTATACGTGTCAGGTGATGCCTCAGTGTGGTTTTAATTTGCATTTCTCTGACATTTAGTGGTGGTGAGCAACTGCTCATGTCTATTGGCTATCTGCATGTCCTCCGTGGTGAAATGTCTATTCAGATCCTCTGTCCATTTTTTAATTGGGTTGTTTGTCTTTTTGGTGTTAAGTTGTATGCGTTCCTTACATATTTTGGATATTCATCCCTTACCAAATGTATCACTGGCATGTATCTTCTCCCATTTAGGAAGCTGTCTTTTCAGTTTGTTGATGGTTTCTTTTTCTGTGCAAAACTTTTTAGTTTGATGTAGTACCGTGTGCTTATTTTCCTTTTGTTTCCCTTGCCTAAGGAGATACGTGAAAAAAAATTATGAAGAGCAATGACAAAGAGTTTATTGCCTATGTGATCTTCTAGGAATTTTATGGTTTTGGGCCCTCAGTTTTTAATCCATTTGAGTTTTTCCTTGTATATGGTATAAGAAAGGGGTGTAATTTCATTTTGGGGGCACCTATCTTTCCTACTTTCCCAACAGCATTTATTGAAGGGGCTGTCTACACTCCACTGTAAATTCTTGCCTCTTTTGTTATAGATTAACTGACCACATAGGTGTGGCTTTATCTCAGAGGTCTCTATTCTGTTCCATTGATCTGTGTGTCTGTTTTTTATGCCAGAACCATGCTGTTTTGATTATCATAGCCTTGTTGTATAGTTTGATATTAGTAGTGTGTGTTATCTCCTACTTTGTTCCTCTGTCTCAAGATTGCTATGGCCACTTGAGGTCTTTTGTGGTTCTACATAAACTTCAGGATTATTTGTTCTAGTTATATGAAAAATGTCATTAGTATTTTGATAGGGATTGTGCTGAATCTATAGAATAGGGAATCTATTTGGGGAGTATGGACATTTTAACAATATAATTCCTTCCTATCCATGAACATGATACATGATTCCATTTATTTATATCTTCTTCCAATACTATGTTGAATAAAAGTAAAAGTGGACATCCTTGTCTTGTTCCTGAGCTTATGAAAACACTTTAGCTTTGCACTGATGAGTATGATGTAAGTTGTGGTTTGTCATACATGCCTTGTTGAGGTTTTTTTTAGTTAGCATTTCAGATTTTTTTTTTTGATTTAGCATTTTGGATCTATTTACATTTTGCTGAGTTTTTATCATAAATGGGTGTTGGATATTTTTCTGCATCTATTGAAATAATCATATGATTTTTTCTTAGTTTATATGGTGTATCACATTAACTGACCTCCAGATATTGATTTTTAGATATTGAACCAACCTTGCATCCCAAGAACAAATCCCAATTGATCATGGTGTATGATATTTTTAATGTATTGCGGAATTGGGTTTGCTAATATTTGTTATGGACATTGCATCTAGTTCATTAGGAACATCGCCCTATAATTTTCTTTTATTATAATGTCTTTGTCTAGGTTTGAAATCAGAAGAGTGCTGGTCTTTAAAATAAGCTTGGGAGCCTTCCTTTGTCTTGAATTTTTTTGTAATGATTTTAGAATGACAGGTGTTAATTCTTTAAGTGTTTGCTGAAATTCAACTGTGAAATGATCTGGTCCAGGACTTTTGTTTGTTGGGAGTTTTTTGATTATACATCTATGTCCTTAGTAGTTATTGGTTTGTTTAGATTTTCTGTTTCATCTTAACTCAGTCTTAAAAGATTGAATGGTCTAGAAACATACCCATTATTTAGATTGTCTAATTTGTTGGCATATAATGTTCAAATATTTTCTATAATCCTTTGTATTTCTGTGGTGTCAGTTTCACTATTCTTTCATTTGTGATTTTACTTATTTGGGTCCTTTCCCTTTTTCTCTTGAGAGTGTGGTTAAAGGTCTATCAATTTTATCTTTTCAAAGAACTACCTCTTGGTTTGATTAATCTTTTATATATTTTTAGACTCTTATTTATTTCCACTCTAATCTTTATTATTTCCTCACATATACACATTTTGGGCTTTTTTATTTCCTCTTTATCTAGTTCTTTAGATAAATGATATATGATTACATTGTTTACTTAATATTTTCCTTGTTTCTTCAGGTGGGCTTTTATTGCTATGAATTTCCCTCTTAACACTGCTCTGGCTGCATCCAACAGATTTGGGGTTTTTATGTCCTCATTTTCACTTGTCTCAAGGTGTCCTTTGATTTATTCCCCGATCTTGTTGTTACCCCAATTATTATATAGTAGCATGTTATTTAGCCTTCACGTGTTTGTATGTTTTTCAATTTTCTTCTGGTAGTTGATTTCTATTTTAATACCATTGTGCTTGGTGAAGATGCTTGGTATGACTTCTATATTCTTAATTTTATTGAGACTTGTGGCCGAACATTGGGTCTACCCTGGAAATTATTCCATGTGGGCTTGAAAAGAATCTATATTGAGCTGCTTTGGGATGAAATGTTCAAAAAATATCAATTAAATCCATCTGGTCTGATGTATCATTTAAGGCCACTGTTTCCTTTGTGATTTTCTGTATGCATGGTCTACTCATTGATTTCAATGGGGGTGTTAAAGTTTCCTACAATTACCATATTACTGATCTCACAGTTCATGTCCATCAATATTTGCTTTATATATTTAGGTGCTCTTACACTGGGCATGTAGATATTTACAAAGGTTATATCCTCTTGTTAGATTGATTCCTTTATCATTATGAAATGAACTTCTTTGTCTCTTGTAGTAGCCTTCGTTCTGAAGCCTATCTTGTCTAATATTAAGTATTGCTAGTCAGGTTCTTTAAATTTCCATTTACCTGAAATATCTTTTTCTGTCTTTTCACTTTAAGTCTGTGTCTTTCAATCTGAACTGTGTCTCTTGTAACCAGCATATGAATGGTTCTTGTTTTCTTATCCATTCAGCCACCCTATGTGTTTTGACTGGAACATTTAAAATATTTGCACTTAAAGTGATTATTAATAGGTATGGAGCTATTGCCATTTTATTATTCATATTTTTGAACCTTTTTTTCCTTCTTAAAGAGGTTCCTTCAATATTTCTTGTAATACTGGTTTGGTAGTGTAAAACTCCTTCAGCTTTTTCTTATCTGGATAGCTCTTTATCTCTCCTTTGATTTTAAATGATAGCCTTGCAGGGTAGATTAATCTCAGTCATAGAACCTTTTCATCACTTTTAATATTTTGTGCCTTCTTGCCTGCAAAGTTTCTGTTGAGAAATCAGCTGACAGTGTTATGGAAGTTCCCTTGCAGGTAATTACCTGCTTTTCTCCTGATGCTTTTAAGATTCTCTTTGTCTTTAACCCTAGGCATTTTAATTATAATGTATCTTGGTGTGGGCCTCTTTGGGTTCATCTTGTTTGGGACTCTTCATTTTCTGGACTTGTATGTTTATTTTCTTCACCATGTTATGAATGTTTTCAGTCATTTCTTCAAATAGTTTTTCAATCCTTGCCCTCTCTTCTGCTTCTGGTATCCCTATGATGCAAATGTTGGCATGCTTGATATTGTACCAGAGGTCTCTTAAACTGTCCTCATTTTTTGGTTTCTTTTTTTTTCTTTGCTGTTATGACTGGATGTTTTCTGCTACCTTTTATTCTAAATCACTGATTCAGTCCTCTGTTTTACCTAATCAGCTTTTAATTCCTTCCATTGTAGTCTTCATTGTAGATATTACATTCTTCATTTCTGATGGGTTCTTTGTTTGGTTTTCTATCTTCTTTTTTTGTTTTCTATCACTTTGTTGAAGTTACCACTAAAACTTCTATTCTTCCCCCAAGTTCATTTAGCATCCCCATAAGCATGTTTTGAACTTTGTAGCTGGTAGATTGCTTGCCTTCATTCTGTTTAGTTCTTTTTCTGTAGTTTTGTCCTATTCTTTCATTTTGGTCACCTCCCTGTGTTTGTTTCTATGGATTAAGTACATCTGTTATGTCTCCCAGTTGTGGAAGAGTGTCCTAATATAGTAGGTGTTGTGTGGGACCCAGTGGCAGTCTCTGTTTTCCTAAGCTGGGTGCTCCAAGTCTGTCCCCTGTGTGGCTGTGTGTGCCTTCCTTTTGTGGTTGAGCCTTGATTGCTGTTGGCACATCAGTAGTTGGGTTCTCTTAGGATGATTGGCTGTGAGGGCCGGCCATGGTTACAACAAGCTGCTGTGCAAAGGCTGATGAAGTGGGTCAGCTTTAGCAGGGCTTGGGTGCCTGCTGAGTCCATGCTTTGGGTGTAGTATATGTGGAGCTAATTGGGTGATGCTGGCCTGGTGTGGTCTCAAGGCATTCTCCATGTGTGTGGGCTCTGGGGCATCTTGGGAGGAGCTTTGGTGCAGAGAGGAACTTTGGAGCAGACAAAAGTTAGCCACTGCCTGTGTCTGTCCTGGGATCTCCTGGTAGGAGCTACAAAGTGATCTGCAGTTGGTAGCTGCCTACATTGGGCTTGGAAGTGCTGGGGAGTGGTTACAGTGCGAAGTGAGGGCGGTTGCCTCTAGTGCCAGGCTCAGGGCTGATTAGCAAGAGGTACAGGGCTCAATCATGTCAGCTGCTTGTTTGGGATTTGTGGACCTTTGAAAGATTTTGGGAAAGTCTGCAGCATGGGGGGTCCAGATCAGCAGCTTGTGTTTATTAGCGTTTGAAATAGGTTTAGATTGGTTGGGGAGTTCTCAGGGTATTACCAGGTTGGAGTGAGAACTGTATTAATCTGCTTAATAGAGACTGAGACTTGTCCACTTGCATTTACAGGCTGGGTGAGGGCAGCAGTCAATAAAGGAACAATGGCACCTGCAGGTATTGAGAGAGCTGCCCCTCCAGTCTTCACTCTGAAGCCAAGTAATTCAGTCCTTCACACCACCCCAGTATGTCCCTGGTAGTTTTTGAGCTGCTACTCCTTTGCTGGAGCTTAGGGCAGCTGTTCTGGACTGAGTCTGTGCTCAGGCCCTTTTAGAGAGAACCTAAGTCTCCAGGAGCCCTCCATTTCACTCAAACTGACTCCCTCCTGATTTTCTCGGCTAGCTGTTGTGCAGACTCATCTTCCCAGCACTGGTGCTCTGGGCTTGGTGTGGGGCTAGGACCCCTTGCTCCTCACTGAAAACTTCTGCAGCTGAGGTATTCCTTTTGATTCTTAAAGACCACATGTGTGTGTGGGGCCAGTCCATCCTGCATCTCCAACCTCCTACAAGTCTCAGTGTGGCTTCTTTTTTATATCCCTAGATATAGGAGTTCTGTTCAGTTAGTCTTAAGGTGGTTCCCAAGAGTGGTTGTTTTACAATTTAGTTGTAATTTTGATGTGGTCATGGGAGACAGTGAGCACAGCATTCACCTACTCCACCATCCTTATCAGTACTTTATAATATTTAAAGCCATATATATAATCAAAATGTGTATATATATACACATACATATATATGATTTTGATGAGTGTGATTTTTAAAAAAATATATTTATTATATTTTTTCCATTACCTTTTAGTCCCCTAAAACCGCCCTCCTCCCAGCAATCACCACAGTATTGTCCACGTTGTTGAGTCCTTTTTCCTCAATCCCTCCTCTCCCTAGTATACAGCCCCCTCACTAGCTGTCACCTGTTTTCCATCTGTGAATCTGAATGAATCTGTTTTGCTTGTTAGTTCAGTTTTTTCTTTAGATTCCACATATGAGTGAAATCCTATGGTGTTTATCTTTCTCTAACTTCAGTTATTTCCCTTAGCATAATGTTCTCCAGGTCCATCCACAGTGTTGCAAAGGGTAAAATTTTCTTTCTTTCCTTTTTTATGGCTGTACAGAATTCCATCGTGTAAATGTCCCATAGCTGTTTTATCCACTCATCTACTGATCAACACTGGGTCTGCTTCCATATCTTGGTGATTATAATGCTTCTGTAATGCGTTTTGAGTTCCTTCGGATATATTCCCAGAAGTGGGATTGCTGGGTCAAAAGGCAGATCCATTTTTAATTTTTTGAGGTGTCTCCATATTGTTTTCCACAGTGGCTGCACCTGTCTGCATTCCCACCAAAAGTACAAATGGGTTCCCCTTTCTCCACATCCTTCCCAGCTTTTTTTTTTGATTTATTGAAGACAGCCATTCTGACAGGTGTGAGATCATATATCATCGTGGTTTTTATTTGCAGTTTTCTGATGATTAGTGCAGTTGAGCATATTTTCCATGTCTATTGACCATCTGTATGTCCCCTTTGGAAAAGTGTTAATTCAGGTCCTTTGCTCATTTTTGAAAAAGGGTTGTTTGTTTTTTTGGTGCTGAGATTTGTAAGTACATTATAAATTTTGGATATTAACCCCTTATTAGAAATATTAGTGAATATGTTCTCCTATCTGTGGGTTGTCTTTTAATTCTGTTGATGGTTTTCTTCACTGTTGAAAATCTTTTTAGTTTGATGTAGTACCATTTGTTTATTTTTTTCTTTTGTTTCTTCTGCCTGGGGAGATATATCCTATAAAATATTGCTACAAGCAATGTCTAAGATTTTGCCACCTATGTTTCCTCCTAGGATTTTTATGGTTTCAGGTCTAACATTTAAGGCTTTGATCCATTTTGAATTTATTCTTGTGTGTGGTGTAAGAAGGTGGTCTAGTTTCATTCCTCTGCACATAGCTGTCTAATTGTCCCCAAATCATTTATTGAATAAACTATCTTTAGCCTATTGTACGTGCTTGCTTTCTCTGTCAAATATTAATTGACTATAAAGGTGTGGGTTTATTTCTAGGCTCTCTATTCTGTTCCATTGGCCTATGTGTCTGTTTTTATAACAGTACCAGGCTGTTTTGAATTACTATGGCCTTGTAGCATAGTTTGATTATTAAGCAGTATGATTCCTCCAACTTTGTTCTTCTTTTTCAGGATTGCTGGTGCTATGTGGGGCCTTTTGTGACTCCATATAAATTTTTAAATTATTTGTTCTAGTTCTATGAAAGATGTCATTAGAATCTTGATAGGAGTTGCATTGAATCTATAGAATGCTTGGGTAGTATGAACATTTTAATGATGTTAATTTGTCCTAACCATGAACATAGTATGTGCCTCCACTTATTTGTATCTTCTTCAGTTTCTTTCTTCAATGTCTTATAATTTTCTGAAGACAGGTCTTTTACATCTTTGGTGAGGTGTATTCCTTGGTATTTTTATTCTTTTTTGAAGCATTTGTGAATGAGATTGTTTTCTTAATTTCCCTTTCCCTTAGTTCATTATTAGCATATAAAAATGCAACTAATTTCTGAATACTAATTTTGTATCCTGCTACTTTGCTCAATTCATTTATCAGTTCTAGTAGTTTCTTGGTGGAATCTTTGGGGTTCTCTGTACAGTGTCATGTCATCTGCAAATAAAGTCAGATTTACATCTTCCTTTCCAAGTTGGATGCCATTTACTCTTCTTCTTGTCTGATTGCTGTGGCTAGGACTTGCAGTATTATGTTGTATAAGATAGGTGAAAGCGGACATCCCTGTCTTGTGCCCAATCTTAAGGGGAACACTTGTAGCTTCTGCCCATTGAGTATGATGCTGGGAGTGAGTCTGTCACATATGGCCTTCATTATGTTTAGGTATATTCCCTCTATTCCCACTGTGCTGAGAGTTTTTATCATAAATGCTGCTGGATTTTATTAAATGCCTTTTCTGTATCTATTGATATAATTATGTAGTTTTTATACTTCATTTTGTTTATGTGGTGAATCACATTTATTGATTTGAGAATGTTATACCATCTTTGCATTCCTGGAGTAAATCCCACTTGATCATGGTGTATCATCTTTTTGATGAATTGCTGTATTCAATTTGCTAATATTTTGTTGAGGATTTTAGCATCTATGTTCATCAGAGATACTGGCCTATAATTTTCTTTTTTTGTAGTGTCTTTACCTGGTTTTGGAATTAGGATAATGCTGGCCTCATAAAATGAATTTGGGAGCTTTTCCTCTTAAATTTTATGAAATAGTTTGAGGAGAGGTGTTAGTTTTTCTTGGAATGTTTGGTAAAATTCACCTGTGAAGCCATTCAGGGCTTTTGTTTGTTGGGAACTTTGTGATTACTGCTTCAATTTCCTTAGGTGTAATCTGCCTATTCAGATTTTCTGATACTTTCTGATTTATTTTTGGAAGATTGTATGTTTCTAGAAATTTATCCATTTTATCCAGGCTGTCCAGTTTGCTGACATAAAATTGTTCATAATACTTTCTTACAATCCTGGTGGGGGGTAAAGGCAGACAACTGTACTTGAACAACAGTAAAACAATTAACAAAATTAAAAAAACTGGAATAACAGAAAAAATATTTTCTTATAATCTTTTGTATTTCTTTGGTGTCAGTTATTACTTCTCTTTCATTTCCGATTTTATTTATTTGGGTCCTTTCTCTCTTTTTTTCTTTGATGAGTGTGGTTAAAGGTTTGTCAATTTTGTTTATCTTTTCAAAGAACCAGATCTTTGAATACTGATTCATCGATATTCTGTATCATTTTTTAGACTCTATTTCATTTATTTCTGCTCAGATCTTAATTATGTCCTCCCTTCTACTCACGTTGGGCTTTGTTTTTTGTTCCTTTTCAAGTTCCTTTGAATGTGGAGTTAGATTGTTTATTTGAGCTTTTTCTTTTTTTTTGAGATAGGCCAGTAATGCTATAAATTTCCCTTTTAGAATTGCTTTCTCTGTGTCCCACAGATTTCGGATTGCTGTGTACTAATTTACATTTGTTTCAAGGTATTTTTTTTTTATTTCTTCCTTGATCTCATCATTGACTCATTCATTGTTTAATAACATGTTATTTAGCTTCCATGTCTTTGTTTTTCAGTGTTTTTCTTGTGATTGATTTAGTTTCATAGCATTGTGGTCAGAGAAAATTATTGATATGATTTCAATCTTTTTAAGTTTATTGAGAGTTGTTTTGTGTCCTAGCATGTGGTCTATCCTAGGAAGCGTTCCATGTGCACTTGAAAAGTGTGTATTCTGCTGCTCTGGGGTGAAATGCTCTGAAGATATCAATTAAATCCATTTGATCTAGTGTGCTGTTTAAGGCCACTGTCTCTTGATTTTCTGCCTGGAAGATCAATCCATTGAAATCACTGGGGTGTTAAAATCCCCAACTTCTGTATTTCTGTTGATCTCTCCTTTTATGCCCATCAAGATTTGCTTTGCATATTTAGGTGCTCCTATGTTGCATGCATAAATGTTCTCCTGTTGGATTGTTCCCTTTATCATTCATTATGTAGTGTCTTTCTTTGTCTCTTACTATAGCCTTTGTTTTAAAGTCTATTTTGTCAGATTGAAGTACTGCTACCCCAGGTGTTTTTCTTTTCTATTTGCATGAAATATTGTTTTCCAACCCTTTACTTTTAGTCTGTGTGTATCTTTTGATCTGAGATGGGTCTCTTGGAAGGAGCATATATTTGGGTCTTGTTTTCTTATCCATTTAGCTACTGTCTGTCTTTTGGTTGGAGTATTTAAGTCATTTACATTTAAGGTGATTTTTGAGAGGTATGTATATAGTGCCATTTTGTTGTTAGACTTTTTTCCTTTCTCCTGCTCCCCCTCCTCCTCTTCTTCTTCTTCTTAAAGCAAGCTCTTTAACATTTGTTGCAGTATTGGTTGGGTGTTAACAAACTTCTTTAGCTTTTTCTTGTCTGGGAAGCTCCTTATTTCTCCTCTGATTTTAAATGATAGCTTTGCTGGTGAAGTAGCCTTGATTATAGTGTCTTGGTTACATCTCCTTGCTTTTCGTCACCTTGAGTATTTCACACCACTCCCTTCTGGCCTGAAATGTTTCAAATGAGTATTCAGATGACAGTCTAATTGGTGCTACCTTGGAGGTAACTACCTGCTTTTCCCCTGCGGCTGTTAGGATTCTCTCCTTGTCTTTAAGCCTTGTTATTTTAATTATGATGTGTCTCCGTGTAGGCCTCTTTGGGTCCAACTTCTTTGGGACTCTCTGAGCTTCCTGGACTTGTGCGTATTTTTCCCTCACCAGATTAGTTAAGTTTTTGGTCATTATTTCTTCAAATAGGATCTCAATCCCTTGCTCACTCTCTTCTCTTTTTGGTACTCCCATGATGCAGATTTTGTTACACTTCATGTTGTCCAAGATGTTTCTCTAGCTCTCCTCTTTTTTTAAAATTCATTTTTCTTTTTCCTGCCCTGCCTGATTGTATATTTCTACCTTGTCTTCCAAATACTGATTCAGTCTTCTGCTTCATCTAACCTACTGTTTATTCCTTACAATATATTTTAAATAATAAAGATATAATAAAGATATTACATTCTTTATTTATGACTGATCCTTCTTTATGGTTTCTACGTCTTTTTTGATGCTGTTGAGTATCCTTAAAATCATTACTCTAAACTCTCTGATAAATTGCTTACTTCATCTTGTTCTTCTGGAAAATTCTCTTGTTCTTTCATTTGGAGTCTATTTCTTTGTCTTCCCATTTTGGATGCTTCCAGCCTCTAAACCAATCAGTTGTTAATCTAATCAACCTGTGATCAGCAGTCAGGCTTAAGCACCACAGGGCAGGGCAGAGTGATTCCTGTGGGTGGGGCTATTGCTTCCTCTCAGGCTGATTCCATTCAGATAGGAGTGCTCTGCCTGAGAGAGATGGTTACTACAGTATGGGGAATGACTGAGCACATGAACCCTGGCAGCTATTTCCTCAGTTCTCTCCTCAGAGCCACCATCCCCAGACTCTCTTCACGCATTTCTAGGCCACTCTGCCCTCCCTTTGCCTGTACCCAAGGTTAAATGTCTACAAATGAAAATTTGTGCTTTGGCTTTTTAAAAGGTTCTGCATCCCCTGCTGTCTCTCCCGGGCTGACTGAACCCCTGCTGCCTTTCACAGCTGTATGTTATCTAAGTTCCTCTCAGGCTCTGATGCTAAAGTCTGGGGAGCCCAGCTTGAAGTTTGAACCCATACTTTTCAGGGGGATCCTCCGGCCACTGAAATATCCCTCTGGCACTTTAGCTTCCACCTGTGGGAGCCCAGCCAGCCCTGTCACATGTCCTCTGCACTCCCTACCAGTCACGTTGTGCTAAAGTGTTCTGTCTGTCCATGGTTGTAAGGCTTCTCTCCAGCTAGTGTTCAATGGGTTATTCAAGATGATTTCTCTACCATTTTGTTGTAATTCCAGATTGGTCCTGAGAGGAGGTTATTGTAGCTTTCACTTACTCCTCTGCCATCTGGGATCTCTAAAGCTATAT
>VMDR010031639.1:0-11968 GCA_007922815.1 Macrotus californicus | reverse complement strand
CCTTTCCTAGTTTTTATAGACTGGCTTTGAAAAGGAGAAAACCTTCAATAATCAGCCCCACTATAGTTTCTGTGGGCCTCTCTAACGTTTTCTGGGGAGGCATTTTCTCTGGGCATATGCATTTAATATCTCAATGAGAAGGGTTTGCTGGGTTCTTTTTTAAGACTTCATATCCTCTTCATATGTGTGGTGTCTATCTGTAGTACTGCAGAGTCTTTCATGCTGTGAAAAGCCACATGAATTTGTCTTTATTCCAAATGGCTGTCAGGCATGTGAAATCATTGGTTACCTGTCAGTGCTCAGAAACCAGTACCTTGGGTAGTCCCCACAAAAGCCATTTTTTTATATCTACATTTTACTCTTCTCTCTAACTCCTGAGAGAGAAGTTGCAAGTTAGGTGTGTTCTTCCAATCATTAATCAATCTGTGCAAATTGGGAAGAAGTTTATCACAGATAAAATGCAACAGCATATCTTACCTGTTCCAATGCAGCTGTTCTTGGCTTCAGTTTCTCTGCGGAGTAATGATTTTTTAACTGGTCTCTAGAGATATCATGAGGGCTGTATGATATCACTAGCTGTTGCTGGCAACTTACATGAAGGACTAGAATAGAAGATGCAATGCATAGTAATTTGAGTCATTATGGGCCAACCCCCAGTAATATGATGATAATTGCATTTAAATGCTGTTTATTTTTCCTTTTCCTTGTGTTCTCCTGGTATCAGTTTTTAAAAAATATTTAAAGTTTGAACATTCCTGTAGTGAAAAGGACAATATTTTCAAATAGTTATTTATTTATACATACCCATGCAACAAAACCACACACACACACACACACACACACACACACACACACACACACACTATTACTAGTGGGAATATCAGATGCTGATTCAAAAGAGATTGCCAACTATAGAGAAGCCAGATCTTTCATCAGCAGAGTGTACAGGTATCTTTAAATGACTTTGATCTAAGTTTTTGGTTGTTGCATCCATGAGAGGTGGCAGTGAAAGGGGTAGTGGCTTTGTGGCTTATGCGGTTTCCACCAGGAAGGATAGGGAGCTGGGGCTAAGCAGAGGCATGGGTTCCAGCATCCCTGTGAGCATGAACCACTACTTGCATGATTTCCTGGGGAAGCATCTGACCCCAAGGTATATGACACTGTCCATGCCTATGGGAACCATGCATTGTGGTATCTGATTCAGAGAAACACATCTAAAAATATGTGACATCAGCTTCAGGCTCATCTCCCTGACCCAGAACCTTCCCAAGTTCACTTCGGTGAGTAGTGACACTGAGGAATGTAGTGGCCATTGGCCTGATTGATGATTACCCAAAATTTATGAGTCCACAAGATGGAGAAACCAACCAACACATTTGTATCCTCTATTTAACTGTTTTGAAAAAGAGTGTGTAAAATGAAAAGGTATCAGGAAATTCTGATTTCCATTTCATCATTCCAATGCTAACAACAAAAATGTCAAGGGAGAGAATGATGGCCTCTTTTTGGGGAGGCAAAGAATCTAGAAGTCTGCACGAATCCTGTCATGTACCATCAAGGTAGCAGCACACCATCCAAAGATTGAACTCTCTGTCCTTCAAACCACAAAAAGCTGTCCGTTCACGGCCACAGTGTCTTTCCACCCTTACTACCCCCTCTAGGACAAGCTGTCAGTCCATAGCAGCTGATGGCAAAGTTGCCAACATGCCATCTTGCACAACAAACACAAAAGAAACCAGACAGACTTCTAGATCTCAAAGACTCTAGGTGAAATCCCTTTCCAGTGCAATGGGAATGGAAACGAGCTTTGCTTAGGAAATCCCTCCCTTGCCTCCGCTTTACTGAGCAACCCAAATCCGGAGAACAGATGAATCAGAACTTCACTTGTACTTTATTTCCACAACTTCATCAATATTTCTGTACTTACAAGGTTAATGTAATAGTAATATTCTGAAACTACTCTTTTACAAGATGCCCTGTATGTTAGTGAGCTCAGTCCTGCTATTGGAGGTCAAAAGCCATACAGATCTGAAAAGAAAATTAAGCACTCTAGTCAACTTGAGTCTGAACTTTTTTCTTAAAGACAATACTTTAAGGAAGACACTTTGTTTAATTATAAACTTAAAGTAGCAGCCCAGAAAAACTTCATTCTGAAAGCTTTTTTTTTCTAGAAAACCAGTGACCTTTTTTTTATTTCCTAGTGAACAAAGTTCATGAGTGTTTACCAGAGTCTAGAGCTAGTAATGCAGTTCAGAATAAAATCCAAAGAGCTGAAGAGCTGGTGGCTTGCACTGAAATCACACAGAGATTGGGACTGAAATTGAGAGCAACAGAAACTGAGTCATCGCCTAGACCCACTGTCTGCTAAGAAGTGAACACCATTTAATCTCTTGATAATTTGAAGTAACAGGCCTCAGATTCCCAAGTCTTGTCCTGTGTTTGATCTCCATTTGGTGGGTGATTGAACTTGAGTTGAGATGGCCTTTATTGATGACAAGATATAGAAGTTTGTCCTGGAATGCACAGATACAATTACAGTGCTTTTATATGACATGCTTCTTGTCTTTCAGCAGGGCAGTCTTGGACTGAGATCAACAAAGTTTGCTATTAGCTAGATGATGTCCTTTCCACAAAGTCATCCCACCATAATTGCCTTTGTGGCCAGTATTGTGAAACAAGTGGTGAAGGGGCTTTTAGCTTCGTTTCTGCTGCTCAGTCTCAGTCAAGTAGTCCTATTGTACCAGCAGTTTTACATTCTCAAGAGCAGACTGCAGGATAGGAAAACTTTAGCTGAGTATATTAGGAATGACTACAGAGAAGAATTCAGGTACTTTATTCACATGCCAGTCTTGGAAAAAAGGTTCTCTTTGAATTATCCTCTTACCCAACCTACCGCTCAAATTTTTCATGAAGTTCTGAAATTGGTCGAACAGAAACAATGTGAAATATTGATAATTAAGTATAAAATGTTAATCAGGATTAAACTTAATATGTATGAGGAACATTTTTTATTATTTAATACCTGGCTATCCCTGTGTCCTATAAATAAAGGTTTTATTTGTGTTCCATTAATCCTTCTTGAAGATGTCTTTTTAAAACTTTATGTTTGTTGCAACAAAAAAGAAAGTTTAACTACATTGACATACATAAAGTAGTACCAAAAAGTAATGTTTCTCTAAAAACGAAGCTTCTATGAAATAAAAATGAAAAAGGGAACAGAAGAGCCCATGGAGAGCAAAGGGAGAAAGTACAACCTCATGAGTTTGTTGATGTACTAATGGTGAGTGGCATGAAGTCACTAAGAGATCCAAAGACAAATTTTTTGTGGAGGGTGTAGATTAGAAAGTGATCCTTAGAGAAATGCTGAGCAATAGAATGTCCCCTTCGTTCTCCACCTGTAAAAATACTAGTGACATCATATTCGTGGAAGAATGAGTGGAAGAATACAAGCATAAGGAAGGTCAATTCCTCATTTATCATGGCAAAGAAGGTGGACTTTCTTCAACAGGGTTAAATCCACTTTGCCACTCTGTTTAAGGTACCTGTGGTCTAATGTGAGCAGTATCTCCGGGTCTCTGTGAAAGAGGAATTATCTATAAGCAGTTTTGTTCTCCCAACCACTGAAAGAAAGTCTTCACCCTACTTTATGGCAATAAACTAATTTGATCCAACAAAAGCTTTTAAGAAAAAGGACTTTGATCTGGCCCTGACTGATGTAGCTCTGTTGGATGGGCATCACACTACAAAGTAAAAGGTTGCTGGTTGGATTCCTGGTCAGGGTACATGCCTGGGTTGTGGGTTCATCCTGTTTTGGGTATGTGGGAAAGACAATCCATCGATGTTTCTCTCTCCCTCTCTTTCTCCCTCCCTTCCCCTCTGTCTGAAAATTAAGAAATAAAATCTGTTTTAAAAAATGACTTTGGTCTGGAATGGGCACCATTTTAGCAGATTTGGGATGTGTTGCTCTGGGTGTCCTGGCTGAGGTGATCAAGCTAGAGAGGGTTTGAATCCCACTGGGTATGGTGGCAGCTAGATATAAAGCAGGCACAGTTTGAGGTGTCATGGCTCACACCTGCACCAAGCTGCCCTGGCAGGGTTGGATGAAGCAGATGTAGGCAGAGGTATCTGAAGCTGTCATGGGCCAACGAGTTCTGCAGCTACCATGACAGTCTGTCCTGAAGGGATATGATAGAGATGGGGTGGGTGAGAGGACTCAGGGGTGTTGCCGCAGTCTCGTAGGCTGGCTAGAGCACACACCTGAGTAATTCAGGTGGGGTGGCGATACAAACAATTACATTCACTGACACCTCAGATTGTGGAGAATTCCAGCAGCTTTCACATGTTTGGTAGATACTTTGAAGTTAGTAAATGGATGTTTTGCTGGTTGAGTCTAGGAGTCTTTAAACCACTGTTTTGTTTTGTTTTGTTTTTTCCCCTGTGCCCCAAGGCAAATAAGTTCTGCATGTGTGTCCCTTGATGACAACTGTCCCTATTGCCAGTCACCACATGGGAGTGTTAATTCTGAGGTTCCCTCATTTCCATCTCTCCTGCTCTACGATGTGCCTTTCTTGTTTGTTGTGCAGATGATCAATCAGCCCTCAGTTCTTCTTCAGGAGGAATTGCTCTCTCTATATGTGTATATTTGGTGTGTTGATGACAGGAGGTAAGTCCGGGGCCTTTCTATGCCACCAAGTTAATATTACCCTCCCTGAGTCACCTAATTGTGCCTTCTAGTATCTTCCATCAGTCACTCAGTCACAGAAATGATCAGTCAAGTATAACACCCATTACCGTTTCTCTCAAGATTTGCCGAACCTGTGGTCTAATTCCTAGTCATTGGGAGTTAGTGTTGCCACACAACACTGCAAATCTGTCTTTGTAATTTCTTCTTATTTTTTGATGAATAAAGACATGTTTGGTGATGGAAAACTAATAGTGCATGTGTTGTTAATTCAGGAAACGGCTTAAAGCAGGATTGCCAAACTTCTCCTTTCTCCTTCTTTATTTTTTTTTCAACAAATGACAGACAGTCCTACCTTCTGTAGTAGAAGCAAGTTTGCCATCTTCCAAGTTATTGTTATTTCTTGCTGTATTAGAATAAAATATTCAAAAAATTAACTTTGCCTTTTGAGTTATTTAATGGGAAATACCATTGTGTATATAAAGTGAATAATTGAAATCTTGAGATTGAGGGAGAGGATTTACTAATTTAAGATTCATTCACTGTTTGTTCATTTCACATTAATGAGTAAGTTGTACTTTACCTGAGTCCAAATTCAGCGACTCTGAAATCTTTTCAAGATACTACTTTAGTGTTAAAGATTTTCTGCTGCTTTCCCAAACCTTGGATTGCTGTTGGTAATATTTCTTGTGTTTATATCTTATACAATCTCAGGGGGTGTTAGTGAGAAGCATTTTGAGTAGTGTTCTAAAATTTAAATGGACCATAAACCACCTGGTGATCTTGTTAAAATGCAGACTCAGATTCAGCAGGTCTGGGTGGGGCATTTCCACTGAGCTATGGCTGATTTCAGTACTTCTAGAATAAATATGAACTTGGACTGTTAGGGACCTAGTGAATGCTACAGTATTGCTGTAACATGAATTTCAAATACGGGATACCTGGAACCATTACAATTTTAAGGACAAGCTAAAGTCATCATTGTCCAAGTCTATGTTGGGTGAGTGCTGTTATTTTAGTGCAGGGGACAGAAAATTTGCAATTATCTTTTTGTTATCCACTGTATCATTGTATTCATTGGTATGTACAGCCTGAAGAAGATCAAAGAATGTGTCCATTGCCCCTTGGAATCTAACCTTTTTGCTGCATTTATCCTGCTGTCAAGTTACTGATGAGCTAAGAGATGAATGTTTAATCCAGTATTTTATTACTGGACATGAGTTTGTTTTATCTGTTTTCAAGGCTTACTGGGTTAAATTAGTATTCTTTTAAGGAGAAGAAGAATAACATTTCTGCCATTGGTGGGAGAGTGGGGAGCAGGAGTTGAGTGAATGTACACGTGTCTAGGTGGGAAAGGGGGAGAGAGAGACAAAGAGACAGATATATGAGGGTTGGCAGAAGCAGCAGGGAGACAATGATGAAGATAAAAGGGGATTATGAGAAATAAAGAAAACATGAAAATGACTACACCATTTTCTTGATTTTGTTTAGTTACTCCTAAGCAAAACCAAAATCTTCTCTGAAAAAATAAACTGTATGGATGAAGAAGTGAAGTAGTCCCTTGAATACCTGAGATTACTTTTTGAGGGGACCCAGATGGATTCCATTAACACAGCTCCTGGGTGAATTTTTTTTCCCTCTCTGTCCTTTAATCTCAAGGCAGCAGTTTTCTAGGCAGCTTCTATGAGTAGAGATCATCAATACCCAGACTTCAGTAAATCCTAAAATGGAATGGGGGGGTGTGTGCAGTATGTAGACATAAGTGAATAAATTTAGATAACTGCAATGAGCACCTTGGTTTTTACAGTGATTCTTGCATATTATTTGATGTGTTCTACCCTCTGCTACCTTCAATTCTGCATATCCACATACAATATGGCTGCATATTCCTTCCATGTGCGGTTTACCTGTCACTGAATGGCCTCTCCAAGGAGAAGGAGAGGAATCACAGGTAAGTATACAGAGAACCCTCAGACAAAAACAAAATAAAACTGAAAAAAAAAACAAAACGAAAAAGCTTGGTGCTTCCTCATCAGACAAGACGACTACTTTAGGAATTATTTAGTACTTTGGTTCCCCTAAAGTTAGTGAATAAATATTGTGGAGAGCACTGGGGGAATAAGTATAAGACATATTAGGAATGCAATTTCAGGTTTTAAAAGCTAAGGTTAAAAAGACAGTTATTCTGAGATGTATGATTTATTAAAAATAAATGAATCTAGTACTCTAGATTGGACTTTGGGAATTAAATTAATATGGATATTTATTCACATCCACTTTTGCCTCATCCTTATTAGATGTGTGATTATGTGTATAATTAATCTTAGCTATAGATTTTTACCTGTGAGGTGAGTCAATACTACCAATATCATAGTGTAGTAAGGATTACATGAGATGATATATGTAGGAAATTAATAGTGCCTTCCATACAGAAAGCACTCAATAAAGATGATTGTGATGATTTCAAGTGTCTCAATTCAGATGCTACTGAAAGCAGAGACGGAGTTGGGGACTTTCTTGAAGGTAGCTTATTTGGAAGAGATTCCCAGCAAGCAGTAGTGAGGGGGTTGTGGAGGGAGATGAAAAAAGGGAGAAATATCACTCTCCAAAATTGTATTAATGAGGTCACTTCTATTCTTAGCGACCAGATTTCAAACTTACTGGGGATCCTCTGAAATTGTGTAGAATTTACCTTTCTAGAAGATGGGGAATTAGGGAAAATGGGCATTTATCAACTGACAACTGCCCTCCTTTGGTTGACACTTGCCTTTGGTACTTTAGTGAACATCCCTAGAGGAAAAGCAGAAAGAACCTGAGGCATAGCAGCTTGATGTGGGACACTAGCTACATACAGGGAATGCTCCACCATAGAGCATTTACATCCAGTGGGTGAATGGGCTGTGGCATGTGATGACAATTGTTTCTTAAATTAATGATGCAAATTAACATCATACACTACATTGATTATTAAACTTATAACATTTATAACTTGTATTTCTTTTCTTTTTTAATCAATATAATCTACATGTCACTCCTCTCTCCCTCTACCCTTGGAATGGATATAAGTTTTCACTCTTTTAAAAACTGAAAATATGCTGATTTTGTCTTATGAAAATTTTTCTCTTAATATACTTCTTATATTCTAATAGAAATATAGATACCTGAATAATTATATTATTGTAATAATTAGCATTACTGAAAGTTCATTATTGAATAGGTGCTATTGATTTTCAAGAATTAAATTAAAGTTAACAATTTCCCCAAAGCAGGCAGTTTAAAGGTAGGAAACTTGACACTTGAATTGGATACCGATTATGTCAATAACTACACCAGTGTATGAAGAATGGTTGAGTCCAAGGTCTTGTCTTTAGTTTTCCCAACAGAGGCCACAATGTAAAACACTTTGTAGGCTTGGCAAGAAACATAAATACAATAAGATAATGAGATTATGTAGGGACAGGAAAGATGGTAGAACATATAAATGCATGAAATTCTGTGAAACAACAACAAAAGAAATTATACAATAGTTGTGAGAGTCAAATAAAAACACATTTCTACTCATATTGGAGGCTGTAGGTCACCCATTTTTGGCTTCTGTGCTAACCCATATGGTCTCTGTCTTACTGTTACTTTACAAATCCATCAGGGCAAAATTTCTCTTCAGTCATTTTGACAAAGAGTTAATAGTTCATCTTCCTGCGACTAATCTGCAAAATGAGAACAATAATGCCTACGTTCCTTTTCTAGGTTTCCTGTTACAAAATACCACAAACTGGAGTCTTAAAACAGAAGTATATTCTTTTACAGTTCTGGAGTCTAGAAGTCTGAAACAAGAAGTGAGTGGAACCATGCCCTCTCTGCCAACTTTCGGTTCTTCTTCTTGGCAATCCACGACATTCCTTAGCTCACAGCTGCATAACTCCAATCCCTGCTCGCATCATTATACTGCTACTTTCCCTCTGCGTGTCTATGTTTTCATGCTATTCTTTCCATCTGCTTCTCTTCCTGAGTCACTCTTCCTTTCATAAGGACATCAGTCATCATGGGTAAAGGGTTCACTCTACTCCAATATAACCTCACTGAACTAACTACATTTGCAAGGACTCTTTTTCCAAATAAGGGCACATCCGGAGTTACTGTGGGTTAAGACTTCAACATATATATATAGGGGTGGGCAAAAGTAAGTTTACAGAAGGGGGCAAACTGGCAGCAGAGTAGGAGGATTTGTCTTCCACCACCTCTAAGAATCAAACCAGAAATCAAAGTAAAGAGGGGGACATCCATCCTAAGAAAGCAAAACAAAAACACCTGAAGACTACTGAACCAAGGATGGGCAGAAACCACCCTGAGACCAGTAGAAAAGTCAGGGACGTCAAAGGAGCCAGCACAAAAGGCCAATGTTGCAACATCGCTGTGGGAGCTTCCTCCTGAAGGGAGTGAGAACTGGTCTCCAGACCAGGCTCCCCAGCACAGAGTGCCAGTGCCAGGATTACCCACCCTTACAGCATCCAGTAGTGGGAGGCTATGGGGTTTTTGCTTGCTGGAGAGAGAGGAAGACTGCTGGAGACGTAGCCACTTTGTTTCTTTTTTCCCTTTCTTTTGTCCTAAGGGGCCAATGCACAGGTTTAGTGTTCTCAGCCACTGACCTTGGGGCTTGGGTGAAGGGAGGGCAGCGTGTTCAGGAGTTGAGCAAGGAGAGTCTGGAGTGGGAGTCTTTGGAGAGAGGCATGGGGAAATGGCTGGTGGGTTCCCTGGGCTAGGATTTACCTCTGTAATTATGCAGAATTTTTTCTTGAGAAGAGCAAGCTCCTCCTAGAGGCAAAACAATTACCCCACCCTGTGAGAAACCACTCACCCCACCCTCTGGAACCCTGCTCACCCCACCCTGCATCCTTTTTTTCTCACTTTCCCTAGCCTGCACCTTATTCCATGCTGAGGAACAGCACCATAAGCAGACTCAGGAGTGCTAGAGATGGAATTAGGGCACGGCAGTTTCATACACTTTCCTGAGAACCAGACTGGTGCTGTCCTTTCACAGGAGAGCCTAAAAATGCCCTCCCAGTTTCCAGTAGACCCAAACTATGTGCTCTGGAGACCCCATCCACTTTCCTACTAGGGACTTTGCCTAATTCGGGGAAATTTTCCAGGGCAGACTCAGACATGTGGCATAGGGGAAGGAAAACACAACCGCCATCTTCCCTGAAGTCTGAATGACACCTCCCATAGGAGGTCCAGGGGGTTCCACACTCCCAATTCTGCTGGAAGCACTCTCAGAAACAGACATGTAAGTGGATAGAGTAAGACTTATGGCAGGACAAAAGGCAAAGGCAAATCGAGGCAGTTCCTGAGGTGTCTTCAGTTGTCAGTTGACCCACCCCTGGACCCTGTGCTGATAAAAAGCCAGGCTTGCAGAGCAGCAAGGCTCATCCTGTGTGAAGCCAAGCCCAAAGAGGACAGCCACAAGTTGTGGATTGCTTGTGGCTTCAAACAGGCTACCTAGAGCTAGATGTAGACGACATTTGACATTGGCTTATACCAACTTTAGACAACATCAGATCATATCCAAAAGCAGAACTGGCAAGCAAGCACTAAACCCAGCTGATCTGAATTCCACTTCATTATTTATCATTATTTTTATTATTTTTATTTGGCATAGCTTTTTATCTTTTTTCTTTTTCTTCAATTTTTTTCTTAATATTTCTCTATTTTTTCTTTCAAATTTTACATTTTACTCATCCCTTTTCTTACTCCATTTTGCCTTATTTCTTTTTTTTCTTATTGTTTTTTATTCTGTTTTTCTCTTTCTTCATTCCTTTGTGGCAATTCCCTGTTTTTATTCCTTAGTCTAATTAGTTCACCTTCCTGTATCCTCTCATAATCATTTTTCTTTCCTTTGGTCTTGTATTCTTTTTTTTTATTTCAATATAAGGTCCAGCACAAATAAAATTCCTTTTTAATTACAAAATCTTTTATTAAAAAATCATAAGCATGTGATTCTGTAACAATATAATATCATACTCAAGCACAACATATGACATTTTAGGTGATGTGTTCAAATTAAAACTATAAATTCTTACACCCATATTATTACCCTACCAACCACATCCAAGCAGGCCTTACTTCTGCCAAACACTATATTCTATTTTTCTTTCAACTTTTATTATCCTTTTCTCTTTTGTCATTGAGTTTGATGTTGTTGTTGTTGATTTTTTCTTCTTCTTCTTTTTTTTTGCTTGAGTGGTCTTTCTGTGTTGTTTCTGTTTTGTTCTGTCAGCACCTGTACAACAGCATACAAGATGTGATGGCAGTAGAGTCTCTGACAGACATCTGTAGGGGAGAATCCACAATGAATAGGCTAACAGCAATTAAGACCCAAATACAACAGGAGAGCTCACATAATCCATACAAGGGGCATTCCTATAGCATCCAGCTCAGGAGATCAAGAAGACTGCACCATTGAGTCCCACAGAACACCTACTACATAAGGCCACCCTGCAAGGACACAGAGTCAAACAAGATCTATCTAGTACATAGAAACAAACAAAAAAGTCAGCTAAAATTGGAATACAAAAGAACAACAATCAAATGAAAGAAAATGAGGTATACACAGAAAAAGAGTTAATTAAAATTGAGGCAGGCAATATATCAGACATTGTGTTCAAAATAATGGTTACAAGGATGCTCAAAGAACTTAGTGATAACTACATTAGCATAGAAAATGGACAAAAACACCATGATTAAAAATCAGTTGGAAATTAAGAATGCAATATCTGAAATGAAAAATAACTAGAAGGAATTAAAAGCAGGCTAGATGAAGCAGAGGATCATATCAGTGATTTGGAAGACAAAGTAGAAAAAAACACCTAAAAAGCAACAAAAAGAAAAGAAAACTTAGAAAAAATGACAGTGTTTTAGGGGAACTTTGGGGCAGCATGAAATGTAACACTATCCACACATAAGGATACTAGAAAGAGAAGAAAGTGACCAATGGAGAGAAAACTTCTTTGAAGAAACGACAGAAAATTTCCCTAACCTAATGAAGGAAATGGTCACATAAGTTCAGGAATCACAGAGAATCCCAATCAAGATGAACCCAAAGAGATCCACACCAAGGCACATCATAATTAAAATGGCAAAGTTTAAAGACAAAGAGAGAATCTTAAAGGTAGCATCAGATAAGTAATTAATTACCTACAAAGGGATTCCAATGACTGTCAATTGATCTTTCAACAGAAACGCTTTAAGCCAGAAGGCATTGGCATGAAGTATTCAAATTAATGCAAAATA